>OY755172.1:4664814-4800897 GCA_963576735.1 Bedellia somnulentella | reverse complement strand
AAGGCGTCACGAAAAATGTTTTGCTAATAAGGCACCAATATTTTCTGATTAGTTTAAAATAAAAAAATAAATAAAAAACAAGTTTCAGAGCAAGTTTAATAATGGTTGGAGGAGTGGGATACTGACTCCTCTATAAAAACTAGAATATTTACAATCAGCCTAAGTTATCAATAGTGATTTTTGGAAATGCTTTATTAATATTACTTTATTTCACCAACTGCCAACCAAACTTCAACAGGAGTTAATGATCTAGATTTACTTTTTAAAACATAATAAAAGTTCTTTACACACTCTACAACATATAAAACTATAACTTCAAATGTCATAAACATACCACAAAACCGTCAACCAAAATACCTCACCATGTTTAGCACTGGTCTCCATTTCAGTGAGTTCCATAAGCACCGTGATGTACCACTCGAAGTCCACCACGTGCTGGTAGTTGTTCTGCGCACAGATCTCGATCATTCTCGAGAGCAACTCGTCACGGTACAACGTGCCTTCCGCGCGCTCCATGTGCATCATCAGTTTCTTTACTATCTCCATAAGGTTTTTCTTTGATACCTGATACATTGACAAAGTTTTAAGGTGTTGCTTGTCTTGTGGATTAAGTTTAATAATTTGGTATTGAAATACGTAAGGGCTCTTAAAATTGGGGATTGTTATGGCATGGGGACTTTAGAACACAGCGATTATGGCAAGAATTTATAACTTTATCATGAAAATTATATTAAAACTGTAATAAGTGTAGCATTATTAACAATATAATAAATTGAATAAAACTAAACAGTTGAAATTTAAAAGTTAAAATACTTACCATGCCATATAGAAGGCCTAAAGCTCGTAGTCGTATCGATTCATCTTTATCATCCAAACAAACTAACACCAGATCTTTATGCGCCTGAACCGACTTTGGATGAGATTTTAGTATTCGTGACATCGCAAGTAACCCAAGATATTTCACTGGAAAAAGAATTAAAGCAGTTTAATTTGGACGTTTTACGAGACACATTACATATACAGAAAATTTGAAAAAATAATAATACTGAAATGTAAATTGCACATTAGTTTGAAATATATGGAAAGATGATGCAAGATACTTGATAGAAAATATAGACTAAGGGCCAGTTTTTTGATCCGGAGTTAAAAATATAACCATTTGTTACATTGACTATAGTTAAATGACTAACCAGTAGTTAAATCGTAAATCCATTTTGGTTCGATATTTGACCATTAGTTACTCTAACCACGGGTCAAAAAATGCATTTTGCAGATATCTAACTAATAGTTACGATATTTAACAAATTGTTGAGTTAACCACGGATCAAAAAACTGGCCCTAAGTACACGTAATCTTTACCAAGGCCGAATAGTAGAAGAATGTTTGCTGAATAATACTTACAATTTTGATCTGAGTCCTCAATAAGTATTCTTAGTTTCTGAACGCAAAGACGGACCGAGGCTGCATGGCCCGGCATTCCAGAACTGATGCTGAGCAGAACCGCTATCACCGTGTTTATACACTCATATAACAGTGACATGGCTGACGTACTGTCCACATATAATCATTTTACTACAATACTAATAAACATTAATTTATAGAATACAGATTAAAGCCTATTAGAAAACCTGATTATGTTGGATTAGGAACCAACAGACACTATTTTGTTATTAAAAATTGTGGAACTAAAATGAAAATATTTTAAGGGCATCCCAACGAAAATGGGTCTAGTTGTATTGTTTTTATATGAGTTTAATAAAATATCCATTATCTTAATGTTTTTCTGTTTACAATTTTATATTATTGGAAATAATGGTGAAAATATAATAAATCTTAGAATATATTATATTTTTATTAAAACCGTAAACGTTCCACTGGTATCAACCATGTATATAAAAAAAGGATTGTATTTGTGCATTATCATTGATGAATAATTTGAACGTTCATTTTTCGGAAAGGGTTAAAGAATTAATTTAAGTTGAGTTTTTATTTTGGTGTATGCTACCTTATCTCTGTCTCGGTCCTTTTCAGTGAATTCCATGAGCGAGCGAGGGGATGCCCTTTATATAAAATTAGCTACAGCTAAATGAACTTACATATAATCAAAAGTAAACATGAAATTACTTTCTTGGACTTCTACTCATGATATTGTATGAATCTAATTAAAATATAAAAGATCTTGGTGACTACTTAGCTTACAAGCTTAGCTCAGTTTTGTGAGATATTGAAGTCATTTAAAAAAATGACTTGGTAGAAGGCTGCCACACATATATTTGCGCATATAATGTATTGTCAGGCCGGCTATTTCCACAAGTTGATTTCTACTATGCGCCTATTTTGCGAGTGCGTATAGATTTGCACAAAAATATAAGCTGTGTGTGGAAAATGACTTTTTTGAGGAACTCAAATCCTTGACCCCATAGAGACCAGTAAGAGAGTTAAAAGATAGAAACATTACATAGAAGAGAGTTGGTTGACCATCACTCACCTATGTATTAAGTTAGTCAATGGTTCCATCAGTTTCTTGCCAAGTCGGGGCTCTAATGGGGTTAAGGCACCAAACTGCAACAGACACAATTTAACTATTTACAAACAAAAACTAGCGTACAAAAAGGAGCCAGGTTTTGACACACAAATGTGACTTTATTTTAATAACAATAAAGTTAATTTTGCCATAATGTTATTCCAGCAGAATAAAAGTAAAACAGAGCTGCTGCTTAGAGCATTTATAACTATTGCAGTGTTGGTATTATGTGACGTGTTGAATGGATCCAAGCTCATAGCAGTGTCATGTGAGAATGAGATGCTAGATGGTGTTGTAGATTTTAATTATACCTGGAAATTATGTCAATGAGTTTTTGTGTTATTTTTCTTCCAATGTCCGGTTCATAATATGTCATTAAACCAAACTGTGGAGTTATCAGTAATTTTATTAGAAACCACAAAATTTGAATTTTGTTAATGTTACAAATTAATAATAAGTTATTTATCTCTATCTTAAAATAGGAGAATTGATAAATATGTATGTTACTTCATAATTTTCATGATTAATAAATTTAGACAAACATAAGGATTAATTTGTTTATTTGCATTATTAACATACATACATACATATACTAAAAATTAAATTAATTTACTTTATGTATAGCTGAGATCATAACATACATACATACATATACTCACGCCATTAGTTCCCATTGGGGTAGGCAGAGACTATTGATCGCCACTTCGCACGATCTTGACAAACCTCTCTAGCTTCGTTTACATCCATCAATCTTTTCATACATGCTCTTTTATTCTTCATACTAAGAAGACATATAATAATTTATAAAGTTTTTATTGAGACAATGTGTAAGGCAAACAGAAGTGAATGTTCAATATTGTAAATCCTTCATATGTATTAAATTTAATGTAGTATCCCTCTCCATAAATTTACAAACAGATATTTTATAAAGCACATAATATTAAGAAATTATAGCAGTAGTTGAAACTCACCAGTTTTATAATTTTAATAAGCATCCAATTATTAGTGGAGGTAGTCATCAGTTTAAAGAAAACTGGTGCTAATGAGAGATAGTTTTTGGGATTCTTCCTAGCTAATTCACATACTACATTCACTGCTGCAGACTGGACACCTGGAAAGTTAAACAGTTAATATTTACATGCTGAAACTGTTGCAATGCTGAAATATTAATAGAAACTAGCCTTCTTATTAAATATCAATTTGACTAGACTCAACTCAATAAATAATGATTAACTTATTATTTTAAAATTATAATTAACATTTTTACTAAAAAAGTGTTTTGTGTGGGTTTTCATGAACAAAAAGATTTAACTTATATATGCTCTAAAGTAAAACTATTAAAAGCAAAGATCAATAAATAATGTATGGATTAATGGAACATGTGCAGCAACTAAATTCATGATTGCTTACCAGGGTCAGGGTCCTCTAATTTCTCTTTCAATTTTGGAAAAGCAGGTCGTAGAGCTTCTGGATATCTCAGAAACACTTTGTACATTGTTAAAATTGCTTTCATTCTAAGGTAAGGCTTAGTTGAACTCATCTGAAAATAATTGACAATCTTTGTAACTAGGTCAAATTTCAATTTAGAGCAAGTATTCTTTACTACTATCATTTTTATAGTTAATACATAGCTAGGAAATTACAATAGAGATCACATAGATTTTTACATTTGTAATAATTCAGTAAAAAATATTCCTTCTCTGCTTATAGATTTATAAGCAACTAAAACATGTACTAACATTACTAATGTATGAAACATATAATATCAAGATACAAACCAATGTCATGATGTCACCAGCAAGATCTCTCGCAAGATCTGGTGAAATGAAGCAGCTGAGCCCACTGAGTGCCAATCCTGCTTCATATTGGTTTTGGGCATTGAGGTCTTTCCGGATCATATTTGTTGTCAACATCAACAATTTAGATTCGGCATGGAATGATTGACTAGCAGCTAAATAACCTATGCGTTTATATGTAAACTTATTTGAACTCATTACTTCAATCACATTGAATATGGCCCATGAGACATCATAGCCAAGCATTTGGAGCTGAAAGAAAATATTGTAGTTATGGTTTTGATCAATATTAAATGGGGTATTGGTTTATAAATATACCAAAATATATATATTAGAAGTGATGGTCAGTAAAAGCTTACATATGTGAGCTTAGCGACTGCATTAGCTTTCACTGCAATGTTGTCTTGTCGTAGTTCAACTTTTATTTCTTCCATGCATTGGGCGATGTACTTGGACTATAAAAACATATTAAGAATAAATTATTACACAGTTAATTTATGAATAATAAATAAGTTTTAGTAATAATTACAAGTATACCTCGTTATCTTTGTTGTTTCTTATCCCACGGACTAAGTCCGTCAAATTTTTGTCAAACATTCTTTCGATGTTACCTTTAACTTTTTTTAACGCCATGTTATTTTTTGCCTAAGATTAAACTTAGTTATAAGGACTTTTTTCTTACAAATACGGCAAAAATTATATTTTATCCATCCTATCGTAATCAACTTGTCATGTCATTTTCTCATGTCAAATCGACTCGACAGAACTATTTGATTTGACATTTGTTTGACACAGTCGAGGTGGCACTACAAGGTGCGTTCGTTGACGTCGTAATGTTAAAAATATTTTGGACGATTGGCATAAATGTTTACATTATCCAACATTATCCAAGAAATTTCCAAGTAAAACGCCAAATGCACTAGGATTCTATTTACTTGGCCCATGCTTGGCCCTTAGACTTGGCCAATAGAAACCGTCATAAGTAGACCACCAGAAAGTAAAACGACAAAAAGGTACCTACACTCACGGCTGTAAATCCGAAAAGGGGTAGCCAAAGCTAAAAAGTTCTTAGCCGTCTTTTGGTAGCTAAATTAAATACAGAAAAAAATAGTAATAGTAATGGGTCTATAAAACTCTAAATAAACTCTTAATTAACTCGCGGATTGAAATAGGCTCGTGCTATTCTAAGCCGACACTACCCAGGATCTTACTCCACTTACATTAATATTATTAATTTTGGACTTCCTACAAAGGTTACAATATTTTTCACCATCTTTTGCAATGCTAATATTATTTTACTGCTTAATGATGCTAAACTTTGTTTTCGGAGTATTGTACATACCAACGGATTATTAGTCTTGGACACCATATTTATCTTGCTTCAATGGGGATACCCGTGAAAAAGATATTTTTACCTATAATTCAACGTCAAGTTAATGCAGGGCGGTATTAATTATTACATTTTATTCAAAGAAACAGTTAATTACTTGCTTTTGATATAAAAATTTTTGAAAAGAAGTATTTAATTCATTATTCTTTGAATATAAGAGAATAAAGAGAGCGGTTAAGAATAAAATAGAGAAGAAAAAGCGAGATCTGAAAGAATGGAGTGAAAAGAAACTCTCCGATAATTTCCAAAGTAATCAAAAAATATTTTGGAAATATATTAGACGTGAAAGGGGAGTGTCTCAAAACACGAGTACAAGTGTGATGAAGGATGAAAAAGGGGAACTTATGACTGATGGAACAAGAATAAAAAGAGTATGGTAGGAATATTTTGAGGGTCTCTTTGAAAAAGAGGATGATCCCATTACTTCAGCAATTGATAGCGATGTTAATTGTGACGAGGTAATGGGTGACGTGTCTGAAAGTATGATAAGTATGGAAGAAATTGTAAAAGCGATGAAAAGTATGAAACTAGGAAAAGCGGCAGGATATGATAGGATATGTGTCGAAATGCTGAGGGCTGGTAAAGGGTTAGTGGCTTCTTGGCTGTTCTTCCTTTTTCAGAAGTGTTGGGCACTTGGCAAAGTACCAAAAGATTGGTGTAGAGCCGTGATTGTGCCCTTATATAAAGGGAAAGGGTCACGCCAAGAAGCAAAAAACTACCGTGGTATCAGCCTACTCAGTGTTGTCGGCAAATTGTATGCGTAAGTTCTGATCGAAAGGGTGATGAAAGAAACGGATGAAAAAATTTGGGATGTACAAGCAGGATTTAGGAAGGGAATGGGATGTATGAATCAAGTCTTCTCCTTAAGGTGCATCACAGAGAAGTTTTTGGCAAAAAACCAAAAAGTGTATTGCACCTTCATTGATTTGGAGAAGGCGTATGATAGGGTAGTAAGAAAGTATTTGTGGAAGGTGTTATCTAAGTTCGGTTTGGGGAGCCAACTTATACGTGCATTGGAGTCACTCTATGAGGATTCCAATGCATGTGTGAGAGTAAACGGAGAAGACACGGACTGGTTTGAGATCTCTAGGGGTTTTCGACAGGGTTGTGTGGCTTCTCCGTGGCTCTTCAATTTGTTCATGGACGACTGTTTGAAAGAACTGCGCGAAAGTGATTATGGACTGAAAATGAGAGGGTTCATCATTAAATGCCTCTTATACGCTGACGATCAAGTGTTACTTGCATCAACGGTAAATGAGCTGCAGGAGATGGTGAACATTGTGTGTAAGTCTTTCGAAAGAAAGGGAATGAGAGTGAATGTGGACAAAACCAAAACAATGGTTTTTGAAAGAGAGGAAAGTATGACAGAATGTGACATTGTTATAAATGGTAAGAAAGTGGAACAAGTGAAAGAATTTGTGTATCTGGGGAGTTTGTTTACTAGGGATGGACAATGTGAGGAAGATATTGAAAGGAGAGTTAAAAAGGGAAACGCGGTGAATGGAGCCATGAACAGTCTGATGTTGAGCCAGTCGTTGTCAGAAAAGGCTCGAATGGCTGTGCATAATGCTGTTCTGGTTCCCACGCTGATGTATGGTAGTGAATGTTGGGCATGGCAGAAGAAGCATGAAAGTAGAGTTAATGCAGTGGAAATGAGATCCCTCAGAAGTATATGTAATGTAAGGCTGTGTGATAGAGTGAGAAATACTGTGATCCGTGAACGAGTAGGTTTGAAAGATGACGTAGTATGCAAGATAGAAAAAGGAATGTTGAGGTGGTTTGGGCACATAGAGAGGATGGATGAAAATAAAGTAGCGAAAGATATATATAGAGCCAATGTGGATGGGAATGTTAGTAGAGGACGGCCTCGTAAAACGTTTCTGGACCAGATAGAAAACGTTCTTATAAAGGCGGGGGTCCGAAGTGAGAAGAATAAAAGAGCATGTATGAGAAGGATAATGAATGTAAGGGAAGCAAGAGAGGTTTGTCAAGATCGTACTAAGTGGCGATCGATAGTCTCTGCCTACCCCAATGGGAATAATGGGCGTGAGTATAAGTAAGTAAGTATTCTTTGAAAAATTACTTTGCTACATACATTTTAAATCTCGTGTGGCAACCGTGCAAGTAGGACACAATGCCTTGGTTTTGGCTCTCGTTCTAGGACTGGTTTCTAGCTGAGTGTTCAACAGATCATAGGTTTTATTGCTAGTTAATAAATTGCATATTTCTGTAGCATTTTTTTGTTAGTGCTTATCTAATAATACCCTATTACTACTTTGGTGATTCAATCAACCAGCATTTAAACATGAATTGAACTAAGAGTTCCGGGTTGTGACGCGGACGCTTAAATCATTATGAAAATGGGAATAAAAGGTATTCTAACCCAAAAGTGAACATAGTGTTTAAAATAGTCAAAGTTTTCACACAGCTATACTTTGTTATGATGCTGTCCCATTAGCTATGTCACATCGTTTATATTAGCATCAAATTTAAACAGACGCGTGAGGTAATGACTTACTTGTCCATGGCTAGAATATAATTACATTCAAATCATACCAATCAAGTCATAGGTACATACAGCATACATATACTCACGGCCATAAATCCCAAATATAGCTGAGCTTCAGAGCTGGAAACTCTTCACCCACATTTGGAAGTTGACAAGGAACAAGATGGTGGAAATAGCATCGCCCAAAAACCACTTAAAAAAACCCCATACGTACAGAATACAGATACGTACAGCGTATTTTTTTTAAGGTAAAGGTGAAAAGAATTACAACGCAATTAAAATATAGCAACTTATTTATTCAATAATTCTATCTAATACACGATAGCAATATTCTCTTCAATTTATAAATAACATTAACGTAAACCTAATTTGTAATTGTAAGTAATCTCAAAATAAGTACTTGGTATTTTGCATTGTTTCACTGGCATACAAAGGCACTGATTGTTAATCGTATAAAATAGTATAAAAATACCATGGTTCACTTTAGGAATGATATCGCACAAACTTGGTTCTCATAACGATTTTCATTACAAACATGAATAAATAACACATTCTTGGTGACCGAATCACCAATAACTATAGTAAGTACGTAATTAAAAATGCAATCATAAATCATTAAATAAAATTATAATAATAATTCTCATTGGATAAAACTTTTAAAAATTCACATTATGTTCAAAATTAAAAATTAAGTAGAGCACGGTATGAAATATATTGCACAGGGCACAATCAGGTATACAATTTAAGTACTAATAAGTTGATTTAAGTACTAAGTTTGTTCGTCGGCGTCTACGTATCGAATGTGTTTGAGGTGTGCGCTGGCCGCGAGCTCTCTCAGACTCTGTTCTGCGGCCGGGCCTAGTTGGCCTACCATGCTGCTGAAGTGGCCTCCTTCTTTCTGCAGCAACTCGTGTGGATGACCGCATTCTACCACTTGTCCAGCATCCATTACCTGAGGAGAGAAAAAGTAGCGTATATAGATCGATACTATTGTATTCGTGTTTTTTTTTCTGGAGCAATAATAAAATAGATGCACATGATTATGTTTTTAGTGGTATCAAGAGACATAATGAGTAAAAGATTGACAGCTGAGGTTCGAATTTATGTAAAACACCAAAAAAGAGTTTCCCTACTATGGTATTGTATGGCAAAAACTACCAGCAATCTATTAATCTTTAAAAAGTGGCGACATTAACAATAGACCAATATGCCTTATTAAAAATTCTAATGGGATGTCTAATAAGGCATATTGAGAAAACTTAAAATACTTAATACTTACAATAACTCGATCTGAATCCGCAACCGTGTGCAGTCGGTGCGCTACTGTGATGACTGTACAGTCAGCGAAATGGGTTCGAATTGATTTCTGAATTAGCGCATCAGTGCTGAAAAGAAACAATACACAAATATATTTATGGCACCACACATATATCTGCTAAATAGAAATTAAAATATTATCAAAGTGCGAACGGTCCAGATCGCTCGTTTCGGAGAACACTTAAGGTGGCATATGGCGAGAAGTCGTTATCGAGGGCTTATGATACTGATGAAGTATTGGGAGCAGCAGTAGTGAACGTCCATTGGCTGACCAACTTCAATAATATAAAAGTTCCTCCCCAGCCTCCTCACTTTTAATACTCACTCAAGACATACACGATACACCTGCTGACGATATAATCACTGAGTGAGACACACACATATCACGCATTGCAGTAGCCGACACCGCGCCCATTAACGACGTCACACACACAGGGTCCACATTCGGTATCGTCTCGTCTAATACGAACAGTCCGTTGCGAGCCAAATAAACACACGCATACACACAGTCATACTCACTTGGGATCCACATTTGCCGTTGCCTTGTCCAACACAAACAGTCTGTTCCGGGCCAGCGCGGCTCGAGCAAGACACAGCAGCTGTCACTGTCCCGCGCTGTAGTTGGTACCACCGGCTGATACCACGCCCGTTAGCGATGTCAGACACACACACATACTCACTTAGGGTCCACATTCGCTGTCGCCTCATCCATGACGAACAGAGACGATTCCGGGCCAGACACGCACACAGGCACACACACACTTACTTGGGGTCCACGTTGGCTGTCGCCTCATCTAGCACGAACAGTCTGTTCCTGGCCAGCGCGGCTCGAGCCAGACACAACAGCTGCCGCTGTCCTGCGCTGTAGTTGGTACCGCCAGCCGACACCGAGCCAGTTAGCGATGTCACGCTTTGCTTTAGCTCGACCTGCAAGCAGAAATAAATATGTATAAGACAGTATAGAGATCAATTAGATTCAAAGTATAATGATGGGTTGTGGTATGGGATAAGACTACAATCAATAACGACTCATTATAGAGATAGAGAACATTATTAAGCATAACATACATACATTGGAAATTTACACTAGGAATCACATTCTGCATGGTTATTTGTCCCTTTTACCCAATCAGTCAATAAATTAAACTGTCATAGAGAGTACGAAACAACTAATGGCACTAAAACATACTATATTTTAATGGGGAACAAATCTAGAATCGTGAGAGATTAGTTACACATTTTTACTGTTGCTTAGTGGTTAAAGTTACACAGAAGGATTTTTTTGCTTTACCTGTTCTAATGCTCGCCATATGTCGTCATCTGTATATTTATCAAATGGATCAAGGTTGTAGCGCAGACTTGCTGAGAAAAGCACTGGTTCTTGAGGTATGATGGCAATTTTAGATCTTAATTCCTGAAAAGAAATAACGGTGATTGACAAGGTTGTTGGGATTCAATGCGGTTAAAATGAATGAAATAAATATAAATCAGGGATCTTTAAATCAATTATGGAGAATGGAGTGGCCCGAACACCCGTCTATCATGCAGAGGGGCTTTCAAATGTTAAAATCCCGAGTCGGGTCTCCACCATAGCGTCTTTCTTAAACTCATATGTCTGGTTAATTTTCATGATTTTTGACAGCAAGGGAACTAACATGACTAAACTCCGAAGCAAGAAATAACCATAATATCAACATTCAACATCCTACGAATTAGGGATGATAATCCCAAGATGTATTGGACAGGGAAGTCAGTTTTGTTGAGGTAAATTTTTACTTAATTCACTTAAATACAAACCTTGAGAGCAATTTGTGTAGTGTCAACATCATCGATGATGACGTGACCTTCGATCGGCGCCAACCGGAACAGCGCTGAGATGAGAGACGACTTGCCGGCTCCCGTGCGACCGACCACTCCCACCTACAAAAAATATTCACATTTTACCTTAATTTTCGCACGTTGTATGGATTTTTCCGATGCACGTGTTTGGCATTAAAACCAGGCCATTTTTCTTTGTACATACATACATATACTCACAGCTATATTTCCCTAGAAGGGAGGAATTATAAATTCCTCAGCCACAAAACATCGCAAGCGCGAAATATAGCTATGTATAGACTGATAGATGTAGGATAAACCGAATTATACATACATACATTAGTTGTTAGGTCCCATTGGGGCAGGCAGAGACTATCGATCGCCACTTTGTACGACCCTGACAAACCTCTCTGGCTTCGTTCACATCCATCAATCTTTTCATACATGCTCTTTTATTCTTCATACTTCGGACACCTGCCTTTTTGAGCACATTTTCTATTTGATCCAAATGTGTCCTCCGAGGTCGTCCTCTACTAACATTACCTTCCACATTGGCTCTATATATCTCTTTCACCAATTTACTGTCATCCCTCCTCACTATGTGCCCATCTCAACATTCCTTTTTCTATCTTTCTTACAATAATATCATCATTTGCACCACACCTTTCACAAATCACATCATTCCTCACACGATCACATAACCTTACATTACAAAATTTTCTGAGAATCTCATTTTTTACTGCATTCACTCTGCTTTCATGCTTCTTCTACCACACCGAACATACATATTATAATAACATTACATTTCAAAAAAATTATTAACATTTTGGGTGGCATTGTCACAATTTTAAATTAAAATTTAAAAAGTTGCTGTAGTGCTGGAAATGCGAAGCTATTTAAAATACGTCCTCTTATAAAGCCATGGGGCTTAAATAAAAATATGGATTTTTCCCAGGTATAGGTACACCGACACAATTTTACACTAAGAAAAACATTCCTTTCATTCCACCTTAACTAGTGAATAACTAAATAAGTCTCACCTTCCAACCGCTCTCAATAACGATATTAAGATTCTTAAGCACAGGCTCCGAATCCTTGTCATATCGTAAGCTAAGATCTTTGAAGACGAGTCTAGCGCGGGTAGGCCAATTTGCCGGCGGCGATGGTCCTTTGCTATCTTCTTGAGGTAGACTTGTGAATTGAATCACTCTTTCGACACTCGTCATTTGTGATATCACTTCCGTGGCCTGTTTCACTCCGTGTTGAACCATGTTTACTAGAATTAGGCCCTGGCTGATGGCTAGCCCCACGTTGCCGGATGCTGTTGAACCTGGATAAAAGAACAAGGGTTTGGTGTAAAGTGAATTTAAAAGAATAAAAAAGTTAGCACTGTTATTAAAAACTTTTAGGGGTGCGCTATCATCGGAGGTCCGAAAATATTTCACATACCATTTAAAATAATAATGATCAGTCTTCATAAAAAATTCAAGTCATAAATATTAAAAAATATATTCATCGTAATTCATAATATCACTAATTACACATTTTGTATTTAATAATATTTGTTTATACTAATGACCGACAATATAATCATTTCAATAAATAACTATAATATTTATAAATGTTTTTTAGTCTAATATTTAAAAATGTTCTTAATTATGTGTGTTTTTATCTATATTTGCTTGCTTGTTTGCATGCTTGAAGCTTGGTTGCATGTAAAGGGGGTGCAGGGGGGTTGCGCCCCGTGCTTGGGTGGGTCGCAGGCAAAGAAAAGTTAGGTCACAGTTAGTTAGGTTAGTTTAGATTATGTATATGAGCTATATGCTTGCATGTTTATCGTAGTAACAATATTATTAATAAAAAATATATGACCATTGAATGTTATGAAGAAAAAAGATCTTGAAAAAAAATATAGTTTTAAAAAGATTCTTGGTTGTTACAGTATTAATAAAAAAAATATGATCACTAACTGTTATGACCTCCGTTGTTAGTATTAAAAATGTATGAATGAAGAAAGTATGAAAAACAAAATTATGAAGAGTGATTATTATAAACACAAATCGTTAGTAAGACGACAAATATGATTTAGAATTTTATGCAAGCCAATATGGACCCAACTTTTAGCAAGAGATCTGTTTCTTTATGTTCTCCTATTAAAATACTTGTTTTTTTTTTTTTGTATTTTTAGCTTTGAATAGCCTTGAAAATAAGAAATACCAATTAGTATATAACTAGCATTTGTGGCAACTTACTTTCTGGTAATAAACTTATACTGCGTAAAATAACACATACCATACCACTTCGATATGGCAAAATAGTAACAAAGCGACTTTCCTTAACTTAAAATGGCCTTGTACTATTATAAGTTATTAATACTTACCATCATCAGTTAGCAAGAAGGTATAGGCCACGACAACAACGTAGGACGCGGAAATCAACGAAAGCCAGATCGAGAACGCAGTGTTCGTGATCAACGTTAGATACCTGCCGAATAAAATCACCATTTAATTAAGGTTATGCCGTGTAGTGCCGGCTTAGAATATCACTACTCTTTTCTACCCACGGGTGTCGCAATAGGCGGCTAAGGGTATGGGGCTTTTAAATGGTTTTTGTGTGTTGCGGTTGGAGGCCCATCACCAACGATACTTTATTTCTACCATCTTCTCCCCTTTAAATTTCCAAAATGTGGCGGAGGAGTTTCTGAATCTGAACAATTTTAGGGATTTATGGCTGTGACTGTATATATGTTCTTTAAGGTCAGACCATCATATTTACCTCATACATACATACATACATATTCTCACGCCGTTAGTTCCCATTGGGGTAGGCAGAGACTATCGATCGCCACTTTGTACGATCCTGGCAAAACTCTCTGGCTTCGTTTACATCCATCAATCTTTTTATACATGCTCTTTTATTCTTCATACTACGGACGCCTGCCTTTTTGAGCACATTTTCTATATATATTTACCTCAATTATTGTCTATTTAACTTGTGGTTGAGTGGGTGCATTGAACTGAACGTCAATGGCCGATTAGAGAACTTGTGGTACTCGAGATGACTAATCGCGTGAATGTGTCTAGCCTCATTATTGATTGACCTACTTCGTGTGGAACTAGACCGTGTGATGCGTGTGAGGGATTGAAGTGCGAAGACTCAATAGTAGGAAATTCAACACGGATTTTAAAATCATTTATTCAGTCGTAAATTTTGTAGTGGCTTTGTATCCTTTAACATTCGACCCTTTAAATTACTATTTGTATGTTATCGTCTGCATACGCATTGCGCTGTATTGCTTACGAAAATAATCAGATGTGAGAATAAAAATTATTTTTTTATTAAATACTAAGTATACATCCACACAAAAAGAAGTTTTACGAGCTTCCAAAGATGTGTCCACCAATTTTAGCAAACGGTGAACTTATATAAGTATTATGTGATGAAATAAGTAAAGAGACGACTGAAGTGTACATTCGTTTATTGTATCTACAGCACCATGAAATGCTTAACAGATCACGACAGCATCAAGATATAATAAAAGTTACTTCATAATTATATCTAATCGTAAAATTTTTCAATAAGGTTTCGTGATTGTATGATTATAACTAGTACTCATCATTTCATTATCTGATACTAAAATTCATATCTCAAAACGAATACAAAAAACATGCAAATTTTGGGTTATCAGTTTATAAATGCATAAATGAATCATCAGATAACACGATAAGTACAACGCAACACTACTCATGTTAGCCATTGCAGTTTTGATATCGTATCTACCCACGATAATGAATTATATAAGTTGTCTGTTTGAATTGTGATAAGCCGAAAAGTCAATAGTACACCTACACTGAAACAAACATTGCACGTATTTGAATTTGTATGGAAATTACAGAAAGAGTGTGGAGTTTATAAAGGCCCTATTACTACTAGCCAACCCCTCCTTATGGGACTCCCATAGCGGGCTTCAAACATTAGCTAAAATGATGATTATTTACTCAAATTTAACATTGGATCATATTAAAAAAAAACATGCAATCCCCATAAGGTCAAGCAATATACGGCTACTACCCTGTAAGCCACAGATGGTTGTAGAAATCCAACAGCTTGCTTTCATTAAACTCTGTGCTGATGATGATGATGATTGAGCTTATCTGTGAGATTATATGACTAATCGAATCGAGTTGAAGTTATATTTATGTTTTAGCACTCGGCTGGCATCTTCTGTAATACAATATACAGTATAGTCTTCCGACAGTACCATCTGAGTTCAGCTAAGTACAAGCCATGTACATACCTATTACGTGGTGATATGGTCTTTAGTATTTTACTCACCATACCACTGAGGGTAGGGTCAGTAGCGTGATAGACTAAGGCGGGATTTATACAGGGTAAGTGCGCAAGTCAGTAGCGGCGTCAGACTGACTGACTTCTAAATATTCGTGTGCGAATATTTAAGTCAGCGCTGACTTCAACCGCACTGTACTGACTTGAAACAGTTCACATTGGGTTTTTTTCGGGTCAGCGCTGACTTGACTCGAATTCGGAGTCAGTTACTTACCCTGTATAAATCCCGCTTAACTCGTAAATATTTTTTAATTGTCAAGTGTTGGCTTACCAAGCAGCAGTATGCACGTCCTGCTTATCATCAAAGTGCCTCGCGAGCAACGTCTGCGCGGAGTTGGCGCGCACCGTGGCCAGCCCCGCCATGCTGGCCGACACGTGCGAGAACACCGGGCTGCGGGTCACGCCCTCCACTCTGCAATTAATGGTGGGTTTAGACTTAGAACAAAGAGGGTATTACACGACACGACACGAGGGTAATACTAGTACAGTAGCAGGTGAACGCGTAGCGTGATAAGCAAAGCAAGTCTAATTTTGCTTATAATAGTACTCGGTCACTTGCTAGCCCACTAGTGGGCATTACCAAGTGTGCGGAACATAATATTGGCGCACTTTCAAAATCCACGTTAGCCTGTACGTAGGATCAAACTAACACCACAGCTATAAATACCAAAACGGGATTTAGAATTTGAAATTAGTCAACCACTTCTAGAAGTTTAAATAAAAAAAGATATTGGATTGAATCAGGCGTTACTTTGCGGAAATCCATAGCAATACTAATATTAATAAATTTCTTCGCTTAATTCCGCTAAATAATACACTCCGAGAACTCGGTGGTCAGCTGCCGAACTGTCTACTAACTGCTCGTCAATGACTCGTGTTGAGTCGAAACGCGTCGCATGTTTGTGGTTGCCTGTGGTTTTCGCTTGCGGGTGTGTGTGTGGTGCATTGTCTGCTTTTCGATTTCTTGTAAGTGGAAGGGCGGGCGGTGCACAGTGCATGTTGCATGAAGACTGCAGGTATTATTTAGCGGAATTAAGCGAAGAAATTTATTAATATTAGTATTAAAAAAAGATAGTTAAACAAAGGATGTTAGGTGATGGGGTGAGTGGGGATATGGGTTGGCTGGTGATAAGTCTGCAGTCACATTGCAAATCAAATCATCTTTACATACTTTCAAATACGTACTGGAACCTCTGCACACACCAAACATTTTTATTTCCGTCCACAATGCAGAAAAAATATGCAATACTTGTGAAACCTCAAGTACTTAGTCGCACATTTGGTATCTGACGCCGGCACAAGGGACGAAGAATGATGATATATGAAAATGGCGACTAGGGGGAAGAGCACGGCTGTGTGCCTTCTAAAACCTTATTTTACCAAATTGCAGTTTAATCAAGACGAATTGGTTGGATAAACTTCTTTTTAAACATGAGGTGGTTTTACTCTAATAACTATAACAAGCCTGTGGTTAAAGTTCCAGACTAATAAATTAATAGCAGATAAATCACCAATATACCTTTTAATAGCTTGCGCGGTACTAAGATAGAGCATAGACCAGAGGTACATGAGCACACCGCAAACTAACGCGGTGATCACCATGTACGGACTCACGATTGTCACCATCACGAGGATTCCCAACATCACCATGAAAACCTGCAAAGGGTTAAGAATGAAATATTAAATTACAATGTTGTTTATAGCAGTTTAAGCGAGACCATTAGTTAGGTGGTTGTTGGTGGTTCATGAGGAAACAAGATTGTGAAGCTGTCTTTTGCTTAAATATACACATACTGTAATTTAATTCTAGAATTATTGGCCATATTGAAAATCTATACTACAATAAGACTGTACCGGGGTCAAAATTGTGCATTGAAGAAAAAAAAAACCGGTGGAATATGTTTTATTTTCGACACTGAAGCCAAATTTGATATTTTTGAAAAAAAAGGTCTGTCTGTATGTCCGGTCATCGTTAATTCTACCAGACCGATCTTGATCAAATTTGGCATGAATGTAGGTTATACATCTGGCCAAAATACAGGATATCATTTATCCCGGATTTCGCAAGGGTTCCCACAGGAGCATCAAAAGACCATAACCTTTTAGCGCGATGGGGTGAATAGACACGCTAAGTTTAGCGATGTGGGGTGAATAGAAACATTCCAAACGAAAATCGTTACTAATGTATATATTTTTTTAATGTTTTTGTTCGTGAAAACCTCATGTGGGGATTATTACTAATAAATAAAATAATCTATATTTTGTATACTTGATGGCGCAAGTAGTTGCTTTCTACATCGCGGTATGATTTCTTATTTTCTTTGATATAAATACTTCAGTTCAGACTAAACTTTTGTGACAGTTCGAAGACTGTCGGGTCAGCTAGTATGTAATCAAGCAGATCACAAGTAAAATATAAATACATATATATCGTTATTATTTCGAGGTAAATATGCGTTTTATTTAAATTGAAAAGAAACTGTTAATTTTATTTAAGAATTCATAAGGTTTTTTTGGTTTAATGTAAGCTTTAGTTTTCTTACTTTGATTTATTTGAAAAACTAAAAAAAAAAAAAAGCTCTCGATTCGCAGAAGATGACTGATAACAACCAAATAAATGAAAATAAACCACATTTCTAACCTGTATACTATCAAGAAACATCCTCGGCAATATCTCGTCCATGACTCCCATATCTTTCGAGAACCTGTTCAGAATGCGTCCAGACGGGTTGGTATCGAAGAACCTCATGGTGGCGTGGAGGATGTTTCCGAACATCTTGTTGTGCAGCTTTATTGAGCTGCGCATGCATACCCACAGGAATAGGATGGATCTGGAATATAATATTAATACTTAAATGTATACGGACACATACTACAAAGATCAAATTAGTCCCAAACTTAATAATACTATTGTTATTTTGAAATATTATTGATGTGAAATTATATTCAAAGATATTTATTTGGGAGCAATACTGATGTGAAATTATATTCGGTATGTTATTTGATGCTGTCATGTAGATAGCTCCAGAGTGTCAGGGTGATACTGTTCTGGTTTTATAGTTTGGAAAACGAAAATAGTTTACTAGGGAAAGAGTGTTACATGTATTGCACAAGTGATGTTTTAGTTGATTATATGTGCTAAAAATCTACGGATTGCATTAAAAACTCTAATCACAACTTCCGAATCACTATTTTCATGTATATGTAAGGCATTATGATATAAAGAATGGAAAGGAAGAAATAGTCTTAAACTCTTATTTTTCTCAGTATACAATATAACAAACAATTTACTACACATACCTGCCAGTAGTAAGAATAATACATCCAAGTATTCCAATAGCCCACACATAGATGTAGAAAGTATGATCAATAGTGGTGTCAGCATGCGAAGTAATGTTCTGGAAGGTTAGGGCCGTCCGTACCATGGTTCCGATAATCGTCATATTTGGAGGTATGTTCGTGGAAACGTCGACAGGTGTGGCAATAGTAGTAGAGTTTTGAATATCAAGTAAGTTCGTATCGTTGAATGACTCCATTTCGCGGCGAGCTATTATTTCGGATTCGACGTTGTTCATCCTGTTGAATATTGTATATTTTACTGTACAAAATTATAATCAGTCATAATCAGATTTTACAGATTAGTGGTTTTGTATGGATATAAGACCAAAATCATTTTTAGGGCATCATGTATGATGTTCAGGCAAAAGTGGTAGTTTTGGTTATGAGACCATATCCATTTTCGGGGGCCCCATAAAGGTACTTAACATCGACATAAGAAAACTAAAATTATACTAGTTAGGGTTGTAGCTGTATTCAAATCCACAGATGAACAGGGAATGGCATTTCAGAATATTTTATACAAAAAACAATAACATCATTATTATATGGCGGCAAAATTGCATTAAAAAGTGGTTTCGACCTGTCATGAGTTGTAACTATATCTGACTTCATCTTGCATCTTAATTAATGTCATAATTTGTTGACTTTTATATACAGAATGACATGTTAAAAACATTTAGCCCTGAGTAATATGATTAAATGCTTATCACATATAGAGTCAGAATTCGTTGACAAAAAAACCCTTACGTTTTTTTAAATTTTACTGTGTAGTAGTAGAAGTATGGAATAGTACAGTGATACGAATCTAAATTTATAGTCAATTATGTCCATAATTGTTGCAATATTAAGAAGGGCAAATTGATATTAATGAAAAATATAGTTTGCTTCTTGTTAGTGGGGCTAAAAGACCCTATGAAGCGAGTGGACGACTTAAGGTCAAGGGAAGTCACGTAGCAGTCATTGAACGCCGAAAACCTGCACTCAGAAATGAGCAACTAAGATCATGTGATAAAGATGAGGATAATGTTCCACAAAATAGCAAAAGATCAAGCAAAGAGGAATGAAACAAGAATACAAACAATGTATCATATTGAACCTTTATTTTACAACCATTTCCCTACTCAACTCCCAAATATGGCTGAAAATTTTCTGATTCTGAAGCTCTGATGATGATGATGAAGAAGATATAACTTTTGGGGAAAGTATGAATCGTATTGAATCGTGAACTTACCAATAAGTTAGCCAAAGGTCACTAGCAGAAGTCACCATTTGAGCAAGTAGGATCCCCAAAATAGTCAATAAAAGGATGGCCCAGCCACCCCCTTCACGGAAATATCTTCCATAAACTGCGCTTGACACACGACCTACGGAACATACATAGAGTTGAAAAATAATAACATTTCCCGTTACTTCCTAATTATGATATGCATGTCGTCAGGGACAAAATCAATCGGCAAATGCTTAAGAAAGCCAATTACTATATAATACTACACTTACTTACTCATACACACGTCTATAAATCCCTAGAAGGGGTAACCAGAGCTAAGGAATTAGAAATTCCTCAGCCACTTTTGGAAAGTTGATTGGGGAAAAGATGGTAAAATAAAGGTTGTCGGTGATGGGTCTCCAACCGCATCGCCCAAAAATCCCTTAATAGCCACAATACTGTTAGTCGCCTCTTACGTACACCCACCGGAAGAAAAGGGGTAGTGCTATTCTAAGCCGACACTTCACAGCAAGAATTCTCAATAAAATGAATTTCGCTTTTCAATATTTATAATTGATATGTGTCAAAGAACTATTTACTAAGAATAATATTAAATCGCCATTGATTATTTCAATTGTGCATTGCAATAACATGTAGGTACCCAATGTTTTTCATGTAACCAGTACCATACCGAATAGCCTACAAGAATGATACTTTGTTGGGATATTACCTTGCTCCATTGCTTCTTCAGTTTCCTCAGGGGCATCTTCACCTTTTCCATCTTGAATAGTACTGACACTTGCATGCGACTGCAAACATAGTATAATGTTATTAAGTAATTTAATTACCCCATTTGTTTCTTTTCAATGTAGGGAAGGAGTTCATTTAGAGCAAATAGTTCTCGAAATTTAACGCACATCCCTAATAATAAAACATAATAAAAAGGTAAACTTAGCAGAACAGAATAAAATAGCTATAAAATAAAAATCTAATATTTACAAAACAAGCATATGGGTCCATACTCAATTTCTCATCAAAAGTATCTCATCTATGACCGCCCGACTCTGCGCCAACATAGCGAGGAGTTAAAGATTATCCTTTTTAACATATAGTTTACCATTCAATAACTTATTTTCATGAATGCAGTCGTGAAGACATTTATGTTCATGAAAAGTTATCAAATCTAAATCGTATCTTAATGACTGAAATCTACACTACATTATCTGACTAGGTTAGGTTATAGAGCAACAGACATTAAGAGAAAAAAAACTTAAAAAGTATAGGAAATAGTAATTGAAAACCCAGAACAGCTGAAAAAGAAACAAAACAGTTTTGAAAAAATATTTTCCAGGATTGTCACAATTACTATCTACCCCAATGAGAATTAATGGCATGTATTTATATTTATATCTGTATGTATTGCAATATAATTATGTATGTACATATCTGTCGTTATACCTGTACAGAAAGGGTCCGTTTCCGCAGTAACCTCTCTGGTGCCAAATCCTCAGCGGTCTCATCTTCTTCCAGCAGTTCCGAGAACAGCGGTGACTGGGACACCTCGTCGAATTTGCCCTGAGTTTCAATCTGGCCCTGGAAGTTCAGTTATACGTTAGTTATAATTACTATGAAACTTATTTCTCGAGGATTCGTCATTATAATTAGCTGACAAATTTAATTTGAGCTTCAACAAAAGTTTTGGATCAGGTAGGCTTGAATTATCCGACTATCCAAAAATTAGGATGATTCCGTAAATAAATAAATAACTTTTCCAAATCTTATGAAATACTAATGCAGATTCATAACATTTCATAGTAGATTATTAAACCGCAAAAGTATTAGCCATAAAAGTTACTTACATTCTTCAATATGATAATATTATCAGCAGGTTTGAGGTGATGAAGTTGATGGGTGACGAGGATACGAGTTGACTTCCTCAAGAGGCCCAGCAGACATTGGCTGATCAGATGTTTGCCAACGTGGGTGTCCACTGCTGACAATGGGTCGTCCAATAAGTAAACATCCGCCTAAAAGTAGAAAAAATGCATTAAAGATCATTTGGAATTCAGCAACGCAGCAAAGAAAACTAGTTTGTACATATTTACCTATTGAACAAATACACATACAAACACACATTGCCATTCATTCTTCCAATTTCGGACTCTCCTACCTTTTTGGCACATTATTTTTCCGTTTGATATGCATGTGTGTAACTACATTATGTTTATTTGTAATCGCTCTAGCAAAATTATTCAACAAATCTGGGGAGAAGGTAATGGGGTTGAGGCTCACATCTCTATAGCAGGCCCGTGCCAATCCGATCCTAGCGCGTTGCCCCCCCGCTGAGGCTGATCCCGCGCTCGCCCGCTAGCGTCACAGTGCAATTAAATTATTTAGTTTTTCAGTGTTTATTTTTCAAATCAAATTGCACCGGGTTTGCATTTAAATAACATTTGCATCCATAGCGCCCATTTTATTTTTGTAATTATAGCAGAAAACACTCACATCTCGATAGCAAGCCCGTGCCAACCCGATCCTCGCGCTGTCCCCCGCTGAGACTGATCCCGCGCGATTACCAGCGTCGCGTCGACATTTTGTTTTTAGTTTTCTAACTGTATTTTTTTCATACCTAACGTTTGCATCACATTCACATTGTTTTCTTTGATAATTATAGACTAGCTATTACTAAAACCTCTTTCTCTCAACACAAGTCAGTCATGGACATATTACTCACATCTCGATAGCAGGCCTGTGCCAAACCGATCCTGGCGCGCAGTCCCCCGCTGAGACTAATCCCGCGCTCGTCCACCAGCGTCACGTCGCTATTTTGATTTTTAGTTTTACACCTTTTTTTTAATGCCTAACTTTTGCATTGAACGCGCGCTTATTTTGTTCTCTATTATAATTATAGACCATTAGTAAAACCTGTTTCTCTCCACACAAGTCAGTTATACACAAAACACTCACATCTCTGTAGCAAGCCCTCGCCAACCCGATCCTAGCGCGCTGTCCGCCGCTGAGGCTGATCCCGCGCTCGCCCACCAGCGTCGCGTCGCCGTTCGGCAGCTGCTCCAGGTCGCGCACCAGCGCGCATGCGTGCACCACCTGTCGTGACACGATGCATTAGTTATTGTATTGTATATGTTTACTATCAATATTATCGTACCTAATCTGATAACTGTACCATTACTTTACTCCTTGTCTGTTCCTATGAAATTGTTACTTTAGGATTGTAGTCGATTTAATAAAAAAATACTAAATTCCAGCACCCACAATATGCATGGAATATAATGAAATATGCACACTATTCTATTAAATAGTGTGGACGTGGTGTGAAATGTTTTGTACCAAGCACATATATAGTTTTAGCAAATAAATAAAATGAATTGTATTTTTTAGACCCAATTCATCGATACCATACAAGTATAAGAAACTAAAGAGAATTGAGTGAACAAAAAAGTTTTTTTTTTGTGATTAAGTATTTCCTTTTATTTTAGGTACGAAACACTTAAATGAGACAAAAGTTATCTATACTTAGAGAGGTCAATTCTGTACATGAAATATATTTTCAGTAACGATCAGGGGGTGATTAGTGATCGATACTGATGACAAAAATGCAATTAGTAAAATTTTTGTCTGTCTGTCGGTTTGTATCTTTAATGGTTGACTCACAATAACACGTGTAACTCCTGATAGCTTAGCAGTTCAGAGCATTCTGATTATTTTTGCTTAAAAAGGTTTACATTATTACCTATTAAAAAAAACATAGAAATCGACATAGAAACACCAAACTTATACATGAAATAACCCATCGCGCCATCGTCGCACGTGAATACTGAATCATGCTATAAGGATTATTTTTGTGTAACGGTGGCAAAAGATAGCCGAGAGTATATGTATGATGTATGCAAAGTTTGGGGCTTATTTTCGGAGATACTGAACCGTCCATGAAAGCGCTTTCACAATCTCAAAGCAACACTACTCAGGAGTGCTATAAATTGTAACCATTGCGCTAAATTTCACAAAGGGCGAGCAGTGATTGAAGAAACCTCAGATATTTTTAAAACTACGCTACCCATGCGAAGCTAATAAATAAGAAGAAGAAAAACATCAGGTTTTTTTAATAATATTACTTAAATATGTGTTTCAAAATCTAGAAAAGTAAAGCATAAAGTGGCGAACGATAGTCTATGCCTTCCCCAATGGGAACATCAGGCGCGAGTATAAGTAAGAATTTTCAAGTTTGCGCGCAATTGTAACAAAATAAAAAGATATATAAGTGGCCACATATTAGCAATCTGTTTTACCGTTGTTTGTTGAAATCTCTATTACGAGTATTCTCATTTCTTAAACACATACAAAAGTAATTCAATAGTTACGCTACAGAACAACTAGACAAATTGTGGTTGCTGTTAAGGTAAGAAGAAATGTTCAAATAAGTACCGTTGATCAAAGCCGGTATGACAGTAGTTAATTTTATATGTACCGCAAAACCACACAGTCATCTCATCTCCTACTTGAGTTGTCATAAGGTTAGATAAAAGGAAATGATAGCGGGTAACCTTCACAACTTTTGATAAAAAATGGCAAGTTATGTAACTACGTAAAGATAAATAAAATACTGTACTCTCCGCAAATAGTGATACCTCGTAATCTTATCAATGGTCGTGATTTTCAACTGCATATTGTGTCTGTTAGTCATGACATCGCACTATTATCACCTAGTGCACAAAAACTAACCAAACAATTTGCGCTCTTTTTACATCTTTAAAGCTAACTGTAAACTTTAAATAGGTAATCTTTTCAAATATAGGTTGACGCTTAAGTAATAAACGTTTGGAGTTTACCCAAAGATAAGGCTATCAATAGACACTCACAGTTTAGACTACTCACTTTTTTATATTTCAGTTTGTCGTAAGGCAGGCCGAATAGGATGTTCTGGCGTACAGTCGCGACGAAAAGCCAGGGTTCTTGGCTGGCGTATGACACTCGTGCGCCCCCGAGCGATAAGCTGCCCTTAGATACGGGTAGCTCACCGAGCAGCACTTGCAGGAATGATGACTGTTAAAAAAACAAAATTAATTATATTCTTTTATAAGATTGCGTACCTCATAAGGAATAGTGGACCCCCTATCTCTTCATTATATGCCTGTCTATCAATACTTTTATGAGTAGAAGGGTAGGACATGATAAGTTAAAATCGAAACAAAACAATTAAAACTACAGCTTCCCGAAGCATTAAAGCAAACAGATTTCTAAGTTGGCGTAAAAAAGTTAAGGCCGTTTATACTACAAAAAATATATCTTTAACATTACCGATCCGTATGAGGTACTTACAGTGGACCTAAAAAAACATATTTTGCACGTAACCGTAGTTTAGATAGATTTAACCAAAAACATAGAGGAACATTAATTCTGCCTGAATCTTAGCCATTATGGCCAAGAAATAACATTGAATTTATAAATCAAACTATGACTATACGATTATGAAAAGGTAATCAATGATACGTTATCTGAAATATTATGATTAATTACCGTGTCATAATTGGATTATTCTTACCTTTCCAGCGCCGACAGATCCTACCACTCCCACGAAGTCCCCATGATTTATGGTCAGAGTAATATCCCTTAAAGAAGGTACAATGGGGTCTGGAGTCCAACTAGCGTTCACACCAGCCAATACTATTCCAGTGGGAGTCGGTTTAGGTTCTTCTGCTTTGACTTTTGTATTGTCACCGTTGATTTGAACTTTGCCATTCTTTTCGTTGTATTCCGCTTCCACAGCTTTCGCAGATGAAGGAAGTTCACTAAGCATAAGAAATTCCTGTGAAATTATACAAAAAAGACGATGTTACTCAATGTAGTCGAAAAAGTCGTAGTACAATCTAACCAAATTGCAACACTTACCTCTATTCTTCGAACAGATACTTTAGTTTCGGCCAGAAAAGCGAGGGCAAGTGGGAAGAATATGTTGCAGGCGAGCTGTAGAAGATTAAAGTACTGGACGAGTGCAAAGGTGATCTCCGCCCGGATGTTTCCTCCCATCAGCACAAAAGTGGTGATTGCGGCGAATAGAATAAACCGTTCCGTGAACACGGTCAAGGCCGTCGAGAACCCTTTTATCATTGATGTGCGCATTATAAACTTCACCTCGATTCTGTTGACAAATGTTTATATAATTCAGGGAAATTATGTTTTGGAAGCCCTGTAAATATTTTTGAACATACATATACTCAAGCCATTATTTACCATTTGGGAAGGCAGAGACTATCTATAGCCACTTTGTACGATCCTGGCAAACCTCTCTAGCTTCGTTAAGATCCATCAATCTTTTCATATATGCTCTTTTATTCTTCATATTTCGGACGCTGCCTTTTGAAATGAGAAAATGAGTCAATATTGTGTAAAGCGTAAAAAGTCTAATATTTGGTCTGATAAGCTGTGGATTTTCGTTATTCTATGGTCTGATAACCGCGTTTCAAAATAAAATTGAGAATGCTAAAGGTCAAAAGCTCTCCAAGCGATAAGAAAAGATTGATGTGACTGCGTGACACGTGACAGTAAGACGCGTTGATGATAATATGAAAATGACGAGACGATTTATTTTGTTATCAAAGAGTGGATTCTCTGGACACCCTACTTTTAATTAGTAACCACGTTAACTGTATTTGGTATTCATGCCATAGCAGTTAATTTTTCTGGTATAGGTTTAAAATCAGATTGATGTGACTTCGTGACACGTGACAGTAAGACGCGTTGATGATAATATGAAAATGACGAGACGATTCATTTTGTTATCAAAGAGTAGATTCTCTGGACACCCTACTTTTAATTAGTAACCACGTTAACTGTATTTGGTATTCATGCCATAGCAGTTAATTTTTCTGGTATAGGTTTAAAATAGTCTTATATTTAATAAATCTAGTTGCTGTGTAGTGCCGGCTTAGAATAGCACTACCCCATTTCTTCCGACGGGTGTACGTAAGAGGCGACTAACGGTATTGGGGCTTTTAATGAATTTTTGGGCAATGCGGTTGGAGACCCATCACCAACACCCTTTATTTCACCATCTTTTCCCCACGCAACTTCCAAAAGTGGTTGAGGAATTTCTAATTCCTTAGCTCTGGCTATCCCTTCTAGGGATATATAGCCGTGAGCATATGTATGTATGTATGTATGTATGATGTTAATAAATCTAAGTCTCTGATCATAAGCGACCGCTATAGATTAGTTTATGTTGAAATGATCCATCCGTACCCGTAATGATCCATGGCAGTCTAGCTAGATAGGCAGTAACACATTTTAGTTCCAGTTGGGGTAGGCAGTGCTTATCGCTTTATCTTCATCTACATTAATTTGCATTCTCTATTTGATCTTAATGTGTCTTTCGTGGATATCCTCTACTGGCACGTAAAGGGAAAACTCATCACTATCACATCATTCATATACTACAATCATTAATATCCAATGGTATGGCATATGTATACTTTATACAGATAAAACAATGATACTGTCCGACACTTGTTAGAAAACTAATTGTAACACAATGTATGTAATATATGCATACAAATAATGAAACGTCTTGAACAAAAGAAGACGGAATCCTAGATTTCTAGACGAAGAAAATCATACATCTACTATCTATGTTACTTAATAGTGATGTTTATCAGCATCAACAACTTTAGCCTCGATACGATATGTCTGCTCCGTTATCCATGTGTGCTTAATATTCGAGTTTATTGCACATCGCGATGCACCGCAATAAAATTTTAAAAGCAGACCATTACAGGTCCTTGAATATGTTTTCTGTAATTGTGAAAGTTCAACCCAAAATGAGAACAGGTTTTTTTTATTTTTATCGGAGGTTTGAAAGCTTGGTGGACTTACTTCCGTAATTTAGCGACCATGTACTCGAAAGGTTTCTCCCACGCGTACATCTTAATGACTTGGACGCCGCTCACCAGTTCGCTCATAACCCTCACTCGCTCATCTGTACGCTTGGCGATCTTGCCTCGTAGAACACCTTGGCGATTGCTCAAGTATGCTATGGAACATAAATGTAGGTGAAAATAACGAAAGAGTATGTAAGTGCATCACATCGAGGATGTCGATTTGAAGCTGCTACTTAATAATAAAAAGAAGTGATGGATTACTAATCATATTGCCTAATAAACAATTAAAACTCTTACATACTTCGCCCTTAACAATGCTCATAAGGTTATAATGTTTAGCGAAAACACAACAGTTTCAGGTACATATGATATAGGTGTACATTTAGATAAATGTTACTGTGTCGCACCTGTTCAAATATTGTAAATTTTCTGATAATTACGTAGTTTTATCTTTCTTGCAAATAAATGCAACTACTAGTTTGTGCACAATTCATATGATGATAGTAAAATGTAGGTGCGGTGGCTGTTTGCGTTTTTTTTAGTTAACTCTTTGACACATAAGTTACTTTAATTTACACGCTTTAAACCGAAAAGAGAGTTCAACTAAGCTTACTTGTGTATAGCAAAATTTGGAATAACAAGCATGGAGTTCTACTAACTTTAAAATTACTACGGCTAAAGTAAGCAAAGTATATACCTTGCACCAAAACAGTCTGCAGACAGATAACAGTGAGCGCGGCGAGAGTGGCCCACTGCACGTGCTGCCAGACCAGGTAGCAGCAGACGGGCACCACGATGGGCATCACCCACAGGTAGTGCAGGAACATGGTGACCAGGTCGAATCGGTTCACGTCGTTCGACATCAGGTTTATCACCTGACCTGGCTGCGTTTTGCTCAGTCCCGTGTGGTCCAGCTTCAGTATCTATAAAGCATACATACATCTACTTATGCCATTAGCTCTCATTGGGGTAAACAGACTATTAATGGCTATTTTGTACGATCCTGGCAAACCTCTCGAGCATGGTCTACAATCATTATATTTTCAGAAATATTCTGTTATTCTTCATACTTCAGACAATTGCCTTTTAAAGTATTTTCTCTAATTTTCCTGTGTGGTCGCCTTTTACTAAATTTTCCATCCAAATTGGCTTACTTCCAAACCATGTCCTATTATTGGTGGCTGTTTTCGCGTTAGATTGCTTTGAATATGATATTTCAATGAAATATTGGTACTTGTTTAAAGGCAACACAATTATAGTCTATTGAAACTTAATAGCATACTTGACATGGCTACCATAATTTGCATCAATCATCGTAGAAATAATTGAGGCCACTAGAATAAAAGTGACCCAATTGACATTTTTTGAAATGATTGGGCCCTATCTATAACAAAAGTACATGATTACTGATTAAAAATGTAATTAATTGGCAGCATTACAGTGACAAAATGTGAATATAATCTTGTAGTTTTACCTCTCTAATAATGGTCTCAATTCAATTGTTCATAACCGTAACTAATCATGACATTGTCATTGTTATAACTCAATAATGATCATATAGGAACTGTCAACTCACTTTTCTGTACATCAAAGAGCAACAGGCAATCCGTATCCTCATCCCGACAGCTCCCTGCGCCAGGTAGATATGGTTCAGGATCAAGGCAGTACTAATACTCAGCGCGTTCATAGCAAAGTTGTAAATGTGTGCGTATTTGTAGGTCTCCGCATTTTTTTCGCCCGAAAAATAGGAAATAAATAATGCTAATGTGAACGGTACTAAAGGCCTGAAACAAAAGATATACTTTATCATTCAGAATCGGTATTGTAATCCATTACGCGCTAGTCGGTCTTCTATGATTTAAAGTTTAATGATGTTAGTATAATTATGTGATATAACTGTCAATTACAATTAAAATATTCGCCTTGACATATCTCACACTTTTGCCGGGGTTATGAGGCGGACAAATTTGAATATGATGATGTTATTGTTAACATCAGAACATTAAGTAGCAGAATACTTAATAGTTATGTCGTTCTTATGAATTAGAGACAACTTAAAACAACTATAAACTAATATTCAGGCTCATACTTATTTAAAAATACTGACGGTTCGATTCAAAAATTAACATTTAATTTATGTAACGAAGAATAATCACATCATCGATCAAGAGAGAATCAAATTAAATGTTTTTGTTTTTATGTAGGCTCTATACATACATACATAGACACTCACGCCATTTATTCTCATTGGGGCGGCAGCAGAGAGTTAGCAGGGATAGTCGATCGCTACTTTAAACTTGATGATAAGAAATTTTGTTTGCTCACCATATAAATATGAATAGGATTCCAACAAAGACGCCACACAACATGTACTCCAGCCAGAAAGTACGTATGATAGCTTTGGACAGCGAAGGCTTTCCGCCAAGCCGAGCAGCATTTTGCACCTCTAAGTTCCAAGCTTCTTCTAATCTGTCTCCGAGGCCCATAGACTTGTCTACCTCCCGAGATTTATATAGGTCGTCTACTGTTATCACATTTTTGTACCCTTTTTTGAATAATTTGAAACTCCATCTGAAACAAAATTTATTAATTTTTAAACATGATTTTTAAAACCATAAACGGGATAAGGTTTCTTTTTACCTTTCAGACTTACTTAGGATATGGTACCCTGTCAGCCTAGATCATCAATTTATCGAAAGCTATGCTATTAGTTTCGAGTATGTTTTATCGGACTTACCCTAACTAACGATTCAAGTCGTAGTTTGATGACATAAAACTTGATGTAATGCGTGCTATGGAAAGTGCAGGGCTTAGGGTATATTTACACTCCTTTTAATGGGTTTTCCGTTGTGATTGCTTTACATTTTTATTTGTCCAGTAAATGTTATAAATTTTCCTTTGGAAATTGGCGTCCATAGCACAGGCTCGACCTATTATGGCGTCAATGAACCTACTTAAGTATGCCTTACCTGGAATTTTGTTTGTGTTGTATATTTAGCTATAACATGTACATTAGGCATTTTGGAGTAAATAAATTATCTTATCTTATTATGGTTTTTCAATAAGGTAGCTTGAGTCTAACTTAGGTGAACCCTTAACAAAACATATAAATAGGCATCGAACTCGAGCCGCCGCTGTATGAATCCGGTGTAAGGCATTTTGGTTCTATGTTCTACTGTCCAGTGTTTCACCTATACATTAACCTAAAATAAAAGTTAATTGGGCTTATTTCAAACACTTCCAAGAAAATTAATCCTGGTGAAGATGAAAAGAAAATGCTAGAAGAGTGAGAAGGTTGATGCAAAATGTGTCATGTCAAGCATAACTTCAAGGGTAAAGTGTACTCTAAATAAAAGATGTTATTAAAGGAAAGAAAAATTTCGACACTGGCGGGGTTTGAACCCGCGACCTTCGGGTATACGCCCCCGTCGCTCTTATGATTTTTTATGATTATTTATGAGTAATAATCCCCACATGAGGAATTCATGTCAAAAAACATTAAATTATGTGATAGTTAGGCGTTTCCAACATTTGCATTCTATCTGAAAAGGTAGACAAGTGGCCGTCCGAATTAGTTAAAATTCGGAGGTAGGAAACGCAAACACTACTTGAACGTGTAAAAATGAAACAAAGGATAGAGAAATTTCGCGCTGGATGCCAACTGACACTGAAGCTCAGTTGGCAGAGCGACGGGGGCGTATACCCGAAGGTCGCGGGTTCAAACCCCGCTAGTGTCGAAATTTTTCTTTCCTTTAATAACATCTTTTATTTATGAGTAATAATCCCCACATGAGGAATTCATGTCAAAAAACATTAAATTAAAGTGTACTCTAATTTGAGCACCAATTTACTGTGTTTCTGTTGGGCAAAGAGATTGACAAAACTATCTCTCATAAGAAATGAATAAAACTCTGCCACGTGAAACATTTTAAGCAGAAGTTGTGATTGAGAAGTTACGCAATGTGTTGGTGAATGCGACACAAAAAAAACACACAGTGTACATAAATCATCGCTGCCGTACTGACGATAGATTTAATTGGTTGTATCGTTTATGCCGATGTACTATGTATTATTTTTTGACATAGATTAAACAATACGTTTCACATTTATTTATTATAGTTAGATCGTTTTATAATAAAGAAAAGAAAGAAAGAAAACATGTTTATTCGCCATTGTAGGCACAAGAAAAACAATTCTCACATAAACACAATAAATCAATCAAAACAACAACAATAAAATATATAAATATAATCATACACTTTATTTTTTACCCTAACCCGCAATTCCAAAATATCTTTAGTATTGTTAAAAACTTTGAGTGCTACATATTTGACTTATTGCTTACATAGTTTTCCTTTGTAGTGTTTACCCTATCCTTATATCTTATCCCTTAGCCGTGTAGTGTCGGCTTAGAATAGCACTACCCCGTTTCTACCGATGGGTGTACGTAAGAGGCGACTAACGGTATTGAGGCTTTCAAGAGATTTTTGGGCGATGCGGTTGGAGACCCATCACCAACAACCTTTATTTTACCATCTTTTCCCCACTCAACTTTCCGAAAGTGGCTGAAGAATTTCTAATTCCTTAGCTCTGGCTACCCCTTCTAGGGATTTATAGCCGTAGGTATATGTATGTATGTCTATGTATGTATGTTTATCCTATCATACCTAAGACCTGATATAACCCTAAAAAACTCTTAATATATTTGTAAATAGGTAGGAACATTGCATATTTAAAAATGATTGGCAGGACGCCGAAATAAACATTCGACTAGATCGTACGGTTTTGAAACAAAAACTGTATGCATTTGCTTCTCTATCCTATAAATAGATGGTCGAAAGACATTATACTTTGAAAAAGCTAAAATAAAACTAGGGACTGCTTGTTCGTTGTTGTTTAATTTGTGTAATAGTTATTTAGAGGCTCAGCATGCTAAGTCGGCGTATGTCTAACTTGATATATATTTGACCGGTAGCTCAACAGATTTTCATACGATGTTGTCTCGAGAGTGGATACTGCCACATACATACATATATATACTCACGCCGTTAATTCCCATTGGGGTAGGCAGAGACTATCGATCGCCACTTCGTACGATCCTTTAAAAATACTGCCACCTTTTTAAAAATCTGTTAATCTCGATTTTTCATCACTTACAAATTCACTCTCAAGTTTTATATGTGCTTTTTACTGTAATTTCCTTGATGGCTCAACATACAAATTAATAAATTTAATATTTTCAGGCAAAAATCCGCACATTGGTAGTTTAGAGATTTGAACTTCCAATTTTTATATGGATCCCCGATCAGATTAATAGGACAAAATATATTTTTAATTGATTGAGATTGCGAAAAAAATATTTATCGAAAAAGAAGGATTTCACTTTACAGGGGAAATTTGTCGAAAGCTTGGGGAAAATAGTAAAAGCATCATCAAGTTACCCCGGTATTATGATGACTTCTAGCTCTATTTGTCATTCTATAGATAAGTTGGTAGCTCTATTCTCTTATTTAAGAACATTATTAAAATTACAATATATAGGTACTTTGCACTAGGTACTGACACTAGTTTAGTTATCCAATACATACATTATACCAATTACCTTTATAATATTTTTTTAAGTTCAAGCACTTATTGTTTTTAAGTTATTAACGAATGTAGAACCAAACCAATTATAGTTAGCATAAAGTTAAATATAATCAATTTCTACTTTAAGTTGTACATACACACATATACTCATGGCTATAAATTCCTAAAAGGGTGGCCAGAGATCGGAATAAGAATTTCCTTAGCCACTTTTCGAAGTTGCATGGGGATAAGATTGTACAACAAAGGTTATTGGTGATGGGTCTCCAACCGCATCGTCCAACATCACTTAAAAAGCCCCAATAACCTGAGCCGCGAGGAAAGAAATTGGGTAGTGCTATTCTAAGCCGATACTACACAGCTTAAGGTCGTAGTAAATTGACAAAATACATAAACAAAATACGCAATAATTGCAAATTATTAGCGCTACTAGAAAAAACTAGGCTTTATCTACCTCAGCATTTATCAAATGTACTCATTGATTAGTAATATACTGTAGTCATCACAATGTTTTTCAATAACAAACTTATATCAAAATTAAAATCAGAACAACTTACACCCAATCTTGATGCATATAGTACTTTTTCTGCGTCTAATGTATTTACCTCGGCTTATGTTATTTTTTAACTTGCTAAAGTCATTAATCATAGGATTATTTATTAATGTGACTTATTATACTGGTATTGTGCAAATCTAAATAGTTTATTTCAGATATTAATCCATATCGGTTAATAAAAAAACTTACATACTAGTGTTGTTGTTGTGTGTTACATAGATTGACATAAAGATTGCATGAATTAAAAATTATAATTTATATTTTATGCAAAATTATTCTAAAGATTAATATAATACGTCGTGTAGTGCCAGTATCACTAATCTATACTTATAATAAATCTGTAGAGAGGTCAATTCTGTACATGGAATATATTTTCAAAATAACTATCAGGGGGTGATTAGGGATCGATACTGATGCCAAAAATGCAATCAGTAAAATTTTTGTCTGTCTGTCTGTCTGTCCGTCTGTCTGTCTGTCTGTCTGTCTGTCTGTCGGTTTGTATGTTCCTTATGGAAACAAAAACTACTCGACGGATTTTAACGAAACTTGGTACAATTATTCTTCATACTCCTGGGCAGGTTTTTGTATACTTTCCAGCAGAATAATAAAGGGGAATTTTGGGAAAACGGGAGAAGTTACTCCATTTATTAAGCTTCCGTCGCGGGTGCAGCCTTAATGGTCAAAGTTACATAGAAATCACGTATAACGGAAATATTCCACATAAAATTATCTAAAAAATATATGATAGCTTAGCAGTTCGGCGCATTCTGATTATATTTGTTTTCTCTTACGTTTATAATACTCTCAATCACCCTTATTTCAAAAGTTAACATTATTACCTACTCAATAAAAAAAGAATCATAGAAATCGGTATAGAAACACCAAAATTAATAGTCCCAACATAATAGTCGCACGCGATCAAAACAAAATCCTTAGTAATTTACATATTACGTACTAGATGGCGCCAGTAGTTGCATCAATTAAAACCTAAAAATTAGCTTAATTTCGGAGATATTGATCTGAACCGATAATAAAAGCGCTTTCAAAATCACAAAGTAACACTATATTCAGACATGAGTACTGTAAGTTGTAATAAAGGCGCTAATTTCATAACGCTTGAGCAGTGATTGAAGAAACCTCCAATATTTTTATAACTACGCTACCCGTGCGAAGCGGGGCCGATCCACTAGTCCTAAATATTTCTTTTTATGAGAAGTATTGTTGAGCTTCTTCAACAACATTAAACACGCACCACATGGTAACTAGATAAAATGGAGGTTGCAAAATTTACTGCTTTTTAAACAGATAAAGACGTTAAACTATTCTTCTATTCACATCTAGAGAATTCCTTTCTGTCTGTGTCATCATTGCTTTTGTATAGTTTCTGTTAGACCGCGTAAAGTGCCTTTCATGGTTTTGCTTGTACGCTACTCAGAGAGTCAAATCTTTTCGAAGTATATTCTCAAGCCATGTTTGTACGAGTTAAAATAGAGTCATTCCAATGAAATTCTCAATTAAAGACACCTACTTTAATAAAAGCCAAAGAAAAATGGAGTGGATTGGTCTACTTCAAGATTATTGAAAATGAACTAAAGGCGTTGTTGTTTGCCTTAGTAATTTCATTAACCACGATCAAAATGTCATGGGATATGACATGACAAGAACAATGTCTGACGTGTTGGTTTCTTGGGAGTGTCTTGTGTGTACATTTTTATTTGCTTCAATTAACTAACAGCGAGCACTCTCATTGTACGTAATTGTTGACAATCAGACGCATTCTTGTATAGTGACACTACCTACCTACTTCAAAAACTTTGGTTTGAATTGTGTGATCTAAATTTTTTTGTTGAGTAGAGTGCATTTACTGTTATAATTAAAACTCTTATGTTATTAGATCTACGCATAGCATAAACGATATTGACTTGGATCTTGAAATATACAGTTCTAGTGCTCATTCTATAAAATCGGCTCTGGTAAATCAGTTCTTCGAAAGTCATTTTTTTTTGCAAAATGTAATTTAAGATATATGTTTTTTTTTTTATGTTTTGCTGCATGGTACATTTTTTACTTTTGTACCAAAGTGATTTTAAATTTGTTTTACGTTTACTGTCCGCAAAATGGTTTATTGTGATTTTATTATTATATATATTAATCCATATAGATAGTAATATATGTGGAAACTTGTTATTGGCATTAAGTTATATATTTTGTTTTAGCTATTAAGATATTAGGCTGTAAGTTTTCCGAAGAAAATAAAACAATAAAATAAATCTGTGTTGTGTCAGCCCAGAATAGCACTACCCCATTTCTACCCGTGGGAGTACGTAAGAGGCGACCCACGGTATTGAGGCTTTCAAAGTGATATTTGGGCGATGAAGTTGGAGGGCCATCACCAAGAACCTTGATAGGTTATATCTACATATAATTCATAGCCCCCAATAACACTATATCAACATAAAGGGTACTTTAAACCACGGGAAAATTAAAGATATAGTATTTTTTAAACACAATAATGAAATTTTTATTAGAAGAAGGCACGTAGACGAAGTGTCGCGTGACAACTAGACATACCTATTATAATTATAAATACCGGTTATCTCTTAAAGCGGCAAATTACAAGTTAAAATTTATACACATACATAGTTATGAATCCCAAAAAGGGGTAGCCAGACCTTCATTATTAGAAAAAACTCAGGATTTCTTTGAAATTAGGATAGATAATATTGTAAAGCAATAGAGGGTTGGAGAGGGGTGGTTACAACTACCACCGGGGGAAGAAATGGGTTAGTGCTATTATCAGCCAACTACAATAGGCACATACAGTGAGTTAAACTTTTCGTGAATGATATCCTAACTCACTCGTATCCCCCACCTCCTCTCCGAAAGCGTCGATAAGGATAGCGCCTGACGTCACCATGACACTTCAAATCTTTTAATGGACTTCAGTTACGAAACACTGTAAACGATGTGTTATTATCATTCACCAGAGGTAGCCAGAGCTAAGGAATTAGATATTCCTCAAACTTTGGAAAGTTGAGTGGGAAAAAGATGGTAAAGTTTTTGTTGGTGATGGGTCTCCAACCGCATCGCCTAAAAAACCCTTAATAGCCCCAATACCATTAATAATTATATCTTACGTACACATGCCGGAAGAAATGGGATAGTGCTATTCTAAGCCGACACTACACACACTACATTACACTAGCCTGGTTATGATGGCAATTAAGATTGAGTTGCTTAAAGTTGATATTTTACCGTCATAGCATTCCTTATCTCTGGCAAATACCGGGTTTGCACACAGTCGCAATCAGAACATCATCAGTTTGTGGTTTACAGTTATAAATGTTTTGCATTCATTTAAATGCATTAAACATTAAGGTTTACTTACAAAATATCAAAAGTGAATACAAATTATAAAATCAACCGTGATGACCTATTCGTAGAACTACCGCTTCTCATGCAGAAGGCGTGAATTTAAATCCTTTGTTTAGTTATACTTGTACTTCGGAAGACAACCGACAAGGCGGAGATATACTAAGTAATGACCATAACTAAGTACTTTAAGTATAACGAGTGTATTCGTACAAAAATGGCGATACGCCTTCCCCCTAACACTAGAATTGTCTATAGCCGTGTCGGTAATTATTTTTTCTCCTAAACACTAAAATTATATTCTGCGTAGTGTCGGCTTAGAATAGCACTACCCCATTTCTTCCGGTGGGTGTACGTAATAGGCGACTAACGGTATTGGGACTTTTAAGGGATTTTTGGGCGATGCGGTTGGAGACCCATAACCATCAACTCCTGTCCTACGTTATGGTCCTCTACTGACATTATCATCCCCACTGTCTATGCAACCTCTATTGTATAGAGATAGCCTCAAGGTACCCAAACCGTCATATCGTTATCTTTTACCCACGACACGGAACGGAAAATGTATATACGTTTGGGGTGAGAGAATAAAGAACTACTATGACAAATATTGTGGTAATCTTTGGTGGTAAGAGGCTTGGATAAGGTATATTTACGCAAAAACTTTATAAGATAAACGTGTGTAGAAAAGGAAGAAATTGGACTCTACTAAAATTGCTGTGTAGTGCCGACTTAGACTGTCACTACCCCTTTCTACCCACGGCTTTCGTAAGAGGCGACTAAAGGTATGGGGTTTTTTTAGGTGGTTGTGCGGTAATGCGGTTGGAGACCAATCAATCACCAACTTTACTTAATTTCTACCATCTTCGCTCCTGTCAACTTCCAAATGTGGCTAAGGAGTTTCTAGCTCTCAAGCTCTGGCTACTTCTTTTTGGTAATTATAGCCGTGAGTATATGTATGTATGTGGAAAAAATAAAAGTAACTAGTTCATAGTAGATTATTTATTACAGATTCAAAACTTCTAACTTCATCGTTTGAAATTACATAATTTCGGTAGATAAGCTAACTTTGGTATGTGTAGCACAGTGGTTTTTAAGTTTCTCCTTTTAAAAAAAAACATTTTAACTGTAAAACGAGACATTTTTTTATTTGCTATAGACCAGTTTTGTTTCAAATTAACCAATTTTGAAAATTGTGTTTCCAAAAAGCTGCATTATTTCTGAGTGACATAGGTTTATGTTTTTCCGTGTCATCAAAAACTTTTGATTTTGCCGTTTTACTTTCACTTCGCATATGTGTTGCTACATAAAGGCAAGTGCTGTTCACGATATCGATGAAAAAACGCTGTTGTGTCGGCACGCATCGGAGGAAAACTTTGTTTAATTGTAATGAAAAGGTTCAAAAATGTAATGAAAAGGCTTCTAGACGTAGCACAGCATAACATAACATAAACGTTCACGCCGAATATGAGAGCGCCGAAGTGATTGGTGTGGATTGACTTTGTCACCTGGTGTTCAGAGTACCCACGTTTTGCACGACAGTGTACTCACGTGATAGGGGGCAGGCCTATTGCCGTTTTGTACGAATACACTGTCACATGACTAAGTACAACTCAGTCATGTGAGTTTCCTCACGATGTTTTCCCTCACCGTTAACAACCATGATAAATTAACCACACATATGTATTTAGAAAAGACAAATTGGTGTAGGCCCGACCCGGGATTTGAACACTAGTCGCTTGCACGTTAACCGGTGTTCTACCCATTGAGCTATCACGTCGGCGTACCATAGTATCACGTAGCATAGGTTAGGTTTATATCTATATGTAAGGCTATTAAAATCTTCCCAAATATAAAACACTTTCACCTTGTTCCACTTTCTTTTTATCAATATCAATCGCACATTCAGTCACTTATTCTTCTCTCAGAGCTTCGGTTTTATCCATTATCACACTTCCCTTCCCTGGTAAAAAACTTCCCAGATTTAAAAACTCTTCTGCATGTGCAAGTACTAGAGCGTCATTCATATCATACGTATATCAGTTGCTGTGTAGTGTCGGCTTAGAATAGCACTACCCCATTTCTTCCGGTGGGTGTACGTAAGAGGCGACTAACGGTATTGGGGCTTTTAAGGGATTTTGGGCGATGCGGTTGGAGACCCATCACCAACAACCTTTATTTCACCATCTTTTCCCCACGCAACGTGATATACAAGTAAATATTCTGTGAAAATTTGAAGCGTCTGTTTATTACTGTTTTTAATATTTAGCAAAAAATACGAAAAAAAAACACGTTTATTGTATGAACAACCCCCATAATATTCATTTATTTTTTATTTATTAGTATTTGTTGTTACAGTGGCAACAGAAATACTTTATAATGAAAATTACAGCTTTTTAGCTATTACTGGTTATGCAATACAGCAGAAATATTAATTGAGCAAGAAAATACTAATAAATCACGTTTGTTGTATGGGAATCCCCCTAATATTTTTTTAATTTTTGTATTTTTTGTTATAGCGGCAAAAGAAATACATCATTTGTGAAAATTTCAGCTTTCTAGCTATCACGGTTTATGAGATACAGCCTGGAGACAGACAGACAGCGAAGTCTTAGTAATAGGGCCCGTTTTATCTCTTGATACGGAACCCTAAAAACTATGGAGAATATTATAAATCTTTCATATACCTATATATATATATATATATATATATATATATTCGTCGTTATAGGTATATTATAGGAATCCAATCTGGAATTTGGAAACAGGTTTAAATTACACTGATTAGAAAATAAAACGAGTCATCCACCACTTAGTTTTTTTTTTGCTTTTCTTCAAATAGTATTTCAAACATCATTGACGTATATAAATATTTATTCTCTTGTCCGATTAAGTCATTGAATGTCTATTTGGCCACTACACACACATACTATGCATAATAATCTAGGTAAGTAAAAAATATCCGCTAGGCTAAAACAATTATTTAATTTCGTGTAACTCTGGTATCATTCTTTCTGTCAGTGATCCCGTGATCCGTCATTTTGGTATATACTATACGTATTGGTATATACTATACTTATTTAGTTTTTTGCTACTCGAACTCAAGTAAAGCCGGGCGAAGATATAAACACGGAAATGCAATGAATCTTGATAGTGAAACTATCAATGGTTCGTACATATAGTTGTATATGCAAAGAAAAGACGAATTTTGATAGGTGTCCCGAATTTGATAAAGATTAGGAATCACTACTTTGTTTTGTACGTAGGTAGTGGTTATTTTTTTGGTGTTGAGGTTATAAGAGAACGACCTTCATTATGATAATTTTATTTACATATTTTAAGAAACCTTTTGGTGGGTTTAACAGAGATTCAACATTACTCAATATACAAGTACAAGGAAATGAAAATAACATGTGTTATTTTATAACAACAATACTTACAGCAATAACAGTTTTGAAATTATGTTGGCTTTCTCATGGGGATTCCTTTCTTTTAATGTCACTTTCGATTCCATGTTTAAAGCTATTTATAAATAGTTACAAAATCCTCAGGCACTTTGTTCAGATCCACTCTGTGATATACTATACTATTGTAAATTTGCATCTAACTGGTTATGTTCTGGTGATTATACGGAAACACAATAAATTTAAACTTCAAGTTTCAACTTATACGTTTAAGGCACAGTTCATTTTGGAAATAAAAGTTATTTAAGTACTAATCTCCATCGGCGCGACGGGCGTCACGCGTTTGTTGTTAGCAACCGGCTCCGACGAACGCCGGCAAAAAACTGAAATTAAATTAAACATGAATGAATGACCGACCGAACTGAATGCCGTATGTTCATGCTGTTGTGAGACTCAAAGACTACTATGTGAGACTGACTTGTGAGTGGTTGATTTGATATTGTGAAGTACGAGTGAAGTCAATCAACGGTCTGCGCTGAGTTTATCTATCCTGCATGCAGCCTACTTTTCACCGTATATCCCCGAAGGGATGGCAGAGGTCTTATCATCACGTGACATTTGACGACGGCCGTGGCCGAGTGGATAGATGACTAGCTTCTCGGTCCCGGGGTTGCGGGTTCGATCCCCGCTGAGAGCATAAATTATTGTTTCTTAATCTTGGGTGTTATTTATAGGTATATTATATAATATTCAATATATCGTTGAGTTAGTATCCCATAATACAAGTCTTACTTAGTTTGGGCTAACTTGATCTGTGTATAATATGTCCGTATATATTTTGTTCAAAGTACCGAATTAACCCAAAAAAAAAGATAGCTAGAGCTTCCACTTGCAGTTGACGGTCAATCATTAATAAACATACTTACCAAATGTCTTATGCAAAAGAATGGAATAATGTATTTTTTAGCCTACTCTACGCGGCCATTGTTTTCGTTGACCCCTTTGTGTATTGATTGGGTTGACCCGTCACCAGTGATCAACACAGATTACAATATATGTACTAATACAGATGCGACAGTAACTAATGGTACGTTTCCATGAAGTCCGTTTTGGCGCTAGTGTCGGCGTTGACTGTTTTTTTTTATTAGGGTTGTACCTAGCTGGTGGAATATAGTTATATCGATAACTTAGTGATGTGCACTTTTTTTTCGATATTACGCAATATGCAGGTACCTAATAAATTAGACTTAAATAATACTCCAAAAATAATTAATAATAATAATAAAGGAAATAAAACACATAAATTTATTTAATTATTTATTGCTTTCCTTCTTAATTTATTACATTTATATTTATAAAAGGCTAATTGTTGAGGAATATCCATTTTTTTACATACTTCTCTTCTATAGAACCTTTTAATATTTTATTAATAATTTTACACCAGTTGTGTGTATGAAGCTAAGTAATAATTTTTAAAAATGCTGACATTACTTCTTTATGATGCTGGGCACATCCTAACCAGGAAAGATCGAGAACCTGCTTCAATTTATTATTAATTTGCAACCCGATATGGTCAACGAAACCATAGGCATTTAAAAAATTATGAATATCATTACTGGCTTCCCTATATAAAATAGTAAATTTTTCACTAGGATATGCTAAATTATTATTTTTTAATGATTTATATTCTCAGTGTTGAATATATTCATGAATACTTTGCACTGAACTGCATGTGAGGCTTTTAAGGCAACTCTTACATCGTAAGGTTTTATATATTTTGCGGCATACATATCCAGCTGTATATGCAGAGCATTGGACTCTCATTTTCTCTTTCATTACATCCTTTATATTTATGATGCAACCACGTGAAGTAGTAGTATTGCTTCCATGAATTACACTGGCTTTGGTGACTGAACAAGGGGTTATGTCCAGTGAATAACCTGAAATAAATCATAATGTAAAATTTTACCGTAAGTGTATGTGCTTAGTCCTTGTGATTAATAGTATGGAGGGAAAACTAAAGCAAAAGGTAGTAAAACTAGAACTTTAATTTCCTACTCTTAGAATTTATAGAAATATTTTGACTTGCATATCTGTTGCTTTCAAAATGTAGGTACAATCTAGGCCAAAATCATAAGGAAGAATTATAATCAAGATTATACCTGCTGCTCCTTCCATTTCAGCTTCTTTACAGTAGCTGTGATCACTCAAAGCTGTAGGTACTGCAAAAAGATAACATTGATTTAGATTGTCATTTAAACTAATAATCATAGTATTAGACTACTAGTTTTAAGATAGTAGGAACTTCAATTTGTTGGTCTTTTCTAGAAAGGTTCCTTTTATAAAATATAAATTAAATAAACAAACACTAATCACTTTTAATTAATAAATTATTATTAATTGATTGAATTAATTATATTGTCATTGTATCCAAGATCTTTTTTGTATAATTTATTAGGCTGCCCGCGATACAGGTCTAACCTAGTGCGGGGGCCACAGATATAATAATAACCGTAATGTACTGTTTTTGGAAATAAATGAATTTGAATTTGAAACAAGTATTTGTACATTGTTATAATGAAATAATCACCTGTTTCCTGTATCAAGCATTCATAAGCATCATTGTCTTCATCTTGAAATTGTGAGTAATTATGGTCATTAAGATTTTCAGAACCTGTGAAAAGATCAAAGACAATTAAAATATATATGAACGAACAGTTAACATGCTACTGTGACTGAAATATTAATGATACTAACGTACTAGCTACCCCCTGTTGGTTGGGATGATTTAATATTTACAATTAAGTACTACTATCCACACAATAGCCTTTAAAACTTATGTTTGGTAGTCCTATAATGGCTCGATTCAAAATTATCCAAAAATTAAATAAGCCACCAAATTTTTTCTCAAATTTGTCTAAACATATTTTTTTTGGTTTAATTTGTGACTTTATTATGAATATTTATAGCACATAAATTAAGGAATCAAAGTTAGAACTTGTTTATCTAAGATGAGCGCATTCTAAAAGAGAAATAGAAGATGTGTGAAATACAAGTCAAGCTTACCCATTGAAGCCGACGGTAGTGGAAGACCATGCTCTATTTCAGCATTGGTGAATAGAATCGGATAGGAATAGCGAAGTTTTTTGCCGGTGGAGTCATATTGATGTTTATCAAAATGTTTTTCACACACTCGTTTCCTTAGTAATTGCTCTTTCGAGAGTCCATTTTTTGTTGTTTTTTCTCTTTACGAACACCTTACGAAGCAACGGATTAATCAGTAAATTTAAAACGTTGACGTTCAAAAAATGTGAATTATTAATTTAATTTTGAAAAACTTAACAAACGAAGTAAACAAAAACAAAACTATGAAGAAAACAATATGGCGGCGGGCAACATGGCTGCGATATTATAAGCGATTGCAGCGCCGAAACGGAACACATAGAAATCACAGTGTCATAGCCCTGGTGATCAACTATATTGCAATGCGATGATAACATGTGATTTAAATTTGAGTATGACTGGCATATAATTATTTGGGAATTTAGCCTTGAAATATCGGAATCGGGCTTATTGAGCATGACTTTGCAATATTGTTAACGTAAAGTATTGGTGTGTGAAGTAAAGTTCATTTGTTAAGATCACTTATACATTAAAATATGATAAAATAAGTCTCCTCCTCAGCTAAAGATACCCAATCTACTATTTAGGACAGGGGCATCCGAGTGCGACATTGTGTATTCATTATTATAATCAACTAAGTATTTCTAAGTTTTGCTTTATTTCCGACTTAGAATATGGATTTCATAAATAGCTTTCTCTGGAAGATCTTATTTTTACATAATGGAAAAATACAGTGTTATTGTATCTGTACTGATGTAAATATGACAAACACTCTTAAGAGTGAGTCAAATCCTAAAATGACTTTCCCAAAGAATTATGTGTTTCATTTATAACGACGAAAACGTCATCTGACATTGTAGCCATACAAAGCTGTGATAGCATCGAACTATCACGTGTATGTGCTGACCAGGAAAAAATGGGTACTCTGAAAACCAGGTGAAAAAGAAATACTTTCTTATCTCTAAACGATTTTTAGATCTCTGCCACCCTTGCGGGGACTTACGGCTTAATCGATAAAATTGAAAAAATCGCAACTACAAACTCATCAGTCAATGTATAAAAAATAACTTAAATGGGATCTATAAAACACATTTACTCTAATATACTCAGAGCATAGCTTGTTTTATATTACATCAATGCTCACGAGTATAAATCCCAAAAAAGGAGAGCCAAAGCTTAAAAATTATAAATTACTCAGCCAGGTTTTAGAGGCCGAGTGGCAAAAAAGTAACTTAAACTATTAGTATAGTAGCTGATGGTGTCCCGCCACATCGGCAAAAAAAACTCACGACATCTATAGGAAGAATCGGACTAGGTTACTATAAATAATAGTCTGCAACAAAATATTACCTGTATAGTAGTAGGGTATAGAGTGCCAATTATTATTATGGTATAGTGTTTAATTGTGGTCTTAACTTCAGACGCCGTAGCGTGAGGCTTGTGAGAGCACGTATGTCACGTGAGAAGGGAGAAACTTACAGATTCTTCATACAAGCTCACAAGCCTCATGCTACGAGTACTGGCAGTACGAATTGTAGAGTGGTGTCAAAAAATACTCTTTTTAAAATGGGTTCAAGCCCAGAGAAGAGTGATGTTAGTTCTGTTTGATGTTATTTCTATTCATCAAAGACCCCAGCCTTTGGGCTTTACTACTCAATAGTATACTTTACTCAAACCTTGAGCATCGCACCCTTAAAGATATAAGAAATCGATATATTCTTTCACACTACACTTATACACATCCAGAATTAAACATTCCCCTACTAACAGTGATCCCATCCCATGCACAATGTATCATAGAATTCTTAAACATATTACTATCAAGGTAACATTTCGAACATTCGAATATTAATAAGCATATACAAGCATATTAATTGATTTGATCTAAATGAATCATCCATCTCTTCTGATATTACCATCCACATTATCTCTGATAACGACGACGTGATAGCTCAATGGGAAGAACACCGTTTAACGTGCAAGCGGCTAGTATTCAAATCCCGGGTCGGGCCTACTCCAATTTGTCTTTTCTAAAGACATATGTGTGGTTATTTTATCATGGTTGTTAACGGTGAGGGAAAACATCGTGAGGAAACCCACATGGCTGAGTTGTACTTAGTCATGTGACAGTGTATTCGTACAAAACGGCGATAGGCCTGCCCCCTATCACGTGAGTACACTGTCCATGCAAAACCTGGGTACTCTGAACAACGGGTGACAAAGTCACGCGATGTTCAGAAGTATTAGTACCTCTGCCAATCCCTTCGGGGATATTCGGCGTGAACGTTTATATTATGTTATTATCTCTATATATGTCTTTCACCGATTTAAATTTATTTAATACATCCTATATGCCCACACACTTCGATAATCAACAAACATAGCCATCAAGAAAACATCTATGGTGTTTGCTACTGCTTTCTTTTTTCTTCTTAGGTAACAAATTTTCTCGGGAAACATCTTACTTTCTGATACTTACGCCGTTTATTTCCGAACTACAAAATTGTTTGTACGATAAGAAAGTAATAAATTGATTTGATACATAAAATCAATTTATCTATATATAATATATATAATTCATCTTCTTATATATAAAATTCACGGGTCACAGTGTTTGTCACCAAACTCATCCAAACCGGCTGAACCAATTTAAATGAAAATTTACATACATATTCAGTAGGTCTAATTATAGGTGTATAGCTATTTTCTATGCTCCTAAGTGATAAGGGTAACCCCTAACATTTTATTTTTATTTATCGATTATACATTCCCTAGAAATAATGTATATGGCACAACAGCGTTTTTCGGTTCTGCTAGTTAATATCCCAATAGTTAATAGCCGTGTAGTGTCGGCTTAGAATAGCACTACCCCGTTTCTACCGATGGGTGTACGTAAGAGGCGACTAACGGTATTGGGGCTTTTAAGGGATTTTTGGGCGATGCGGTTGGAGACCCATCACCAACAACCTTTACTTTTACCATCTTTTCCCCAATCACATTTCCAAAAGTGGCTGAGGAATTTCTAATTCCTTAGCTCTGGCTACCCCTTCTAGGGATTTATAGCCGTGAGTATATGTTATGTTATGTTATGTAGTTAATATATAAATGTACCCTGACCGTTGAATCTTAAGATCTGGAACTCTTTTGGCTTTTTCAATAACCCCGATATTCAAGAACCGATATCAGCTCATTCCGGATTCAATCAAATAATACAAGCCCTACATAGGATTGCCCATTGCGAATGTTCTAAATACTTTCCAGCCTATTTTTTATAAATCACACATTAAAGTGTCTCTTTAGCCTCCATCTTAGCCTCTCGCTTGGTTCGCTTATTGGTTGAGTATGTGTCCTTATTAAATATAATAAGTCCATAGCTAACTTAATCTATACTTATAATAAATCTGTAGAGAGGTCAATTCTGTACATTAAATATATTTTCAAAATAACAATCAGGGGGTGATTAGTGATCGATACTGATGCCAAAAATGTAACCAATAAAATTTTTGTCTGTCTGTCTTTCTGTCTGTCTGTCGGTTTGTATGTTCCTTATGGAAATAAAAACTACTCGACTGATTTTAACGAAACTCGGCACAATTATTCTTCATACTCCTGGGCAGGTTATAGTATACTTTTCAGCAGAATAGTGAAGGGGAATTTTGGGAAAGCGGGAAAAGTTACTCCATTTTTTAAGCTTCCGTCGCGTGTGCAGCCTTAATGATTAAAGGTACATAGAAATCATGTATGATGGAAATATTCCACATTAAATTTTCAATCAAATATTGCTGAACAGCATAAGTCTATCTTTTATGGTTGACTCACAATAACACGCGTAACTGCTGATAGCTTAGCAGTTCGGAGCATTTTGACTATATTTGTTTACTGTTATGTTTATAATACTCTCTTTTTTCTCTAATTTCAAATAGTTTATATTATTACCTATTAAATAAAAAAATAATCATAGAAATCGGTATGGAAACACTAAACTTATTCATGAAATAAGCCAGCGCGCCGTCGTCGCACGTGAATTCAGTATTCATGCTATAAGGATTATTTTGTGTAGCAGTTGCGCGGACAAAAGATAGCCGGGGTATGTGTGTGTATGTGTGATGTATGCAAAGTTTGTAACTCTGGCTTATTTTCGGAGATACTGAACCGTTCATAAAAGCGCTTTCACAATTTCAAAGCTACACTATTCAGGAGTGCTTTAAGTTGTAATTATTGCGCTGAATTTCGCAAAGGGCGAGCAGTGATTGAAAATGCCTCGGATATTTTTATAACTCCGCTACCCGTGCGTAGCTGGGCCGATCCACTAGTATAAAAATAAAATTACAAAGGCATATATATAACACAAATATACTGGGTCGCTTATATTATTATATACATCGTTTTATCTTTCGTACATGTTGACTTTTAGATTCCTTTAAAGCTTGTTCAAGTTTATCGGTTAAATGAACAACATTTGGAAGACTACACTTTACAAGATTATGTGAAATAACATTATGGCACTGGCTATCAGCTTTCGCCTCAATAATTGGCACATTGACACAGGTGACTGACCCAGCCTGCGTTTGTTTTAGGTTTTTGAAGGGTCTGCTGTCGTCTGCAAAATTTTTCGGAGTTTTGAGAACGAAGTCCATCGTAACGTTTGGTTCTATTTCTTCAGTGCGATGCATCGATGCAAGCTGAATAAGAAAGTTAATGTCAGCGCTCCAACATGGATACTCAATTGAAATTCTGATACTACTTGATGAGTTTTGTTAAGGTTTAACAAAAATTAATATATGCATATTTGCACGTGGAGTTTACGCAGCAAAATTTGTATTTTATTAAATTGATGTAGATAACAGAACTTTTTATTTATTGCCTTAATTTAGTTACAATATATCTGTTTCTATTGTATTTGCTCATATGACTGTGGTCCTGTGCGCTTAGGGACTTTATACAACGCGATTTTAAACGCTCGTTTGATGTCGCGATGTCGAAATCAGACGCACCCATACACTTTTGAACAAAAAGAAAGTGCGGTCAACGCGCGATTCCAAAGCACTTTTAAAAAACATGGTTTGGAATGGCTCTAATCAGGCATACTATAGTATATAGGACAATAACATACCTGAATATCTAGCCTCCAAGTAAAGTCCTGATAGCGAGCATCTTTTTGGTGAAGGATATGCAAACAGTCTGATAACTTGTCTTTCTTTGTGTTATAAAAATGAACTAATACATTTTGTTGTTCCGTTGAAAACCCGGCTAGTTCCAATGATGATTTGAAGTCAGATTCCGTTAGCTGAAATACAATAAGTTCAATTAGAATTATTAAGTGTTTTATCATCTCCATCGGCCAGAAAACTTTACTGCTGGGCATATGCCTCTTCCCAATCCTACAATAGCCTGCTGCCTTAATCCATCAGCTTCTCGAGACCTTCACTTAGGTATTGGTATGCTTCACTCATTCAACAATTAACATGAGACCATTTATTCATATGATATACAAATAATTCAATAATAGCCAGCGCTTCAGAATTAGAAATTCCTCGGCAACTATTGAAAGTTTAATTGGGAAAACATTGTAAAATCAAGGTTCATCAGAAATAGGTTAGTGCTATTCTAAGCTTTAAATACAAAGCCAGTTTGAAAGTATATTAATTTTGTTAACTTAAATACTTTTTATATAATTTAAAAACTATTTATAATACATACATACATACATATACTCACGCCATCAATTCCCATTGGGGTAGGCAGAGACTGTCGATCGCCACTTCGTACGATCCTGATAAACCTCTCTAGCTTCGTTTACATCCATCAATCTTTTCATACATGCTCTTTTATTCTTCATACTTCGGACGCCAGCCTTTTTGAGCACACTCTCAATTTGGTCCAAGTGTGTTCTCCGTGGTCATCCTCTACTAACATTACCATCCACACTAGCTCTATAGATCCCTTTATAATACTCACGTTTAATTTACATCCTTCAATAATGAGATATAATAATGCATGAATTATGTTTTGAATGACTATTTCGGCAACTTGAAATTTGTCTGAAAAAGTAAGATATTATCAATAATCATCAATTGGTACATACAATTGGAAGATTATTAAATCTTGCCCGTAGTATAAATAATGCAACTACAACTAACATTTCCTAATTTGGTCCTAGGTTTTAACTGGAATTGGGGTGATAAGATAATAAGGGTATTTTTTAATATTAAAGTATGGGTGTAGAGCTTACAAAAGCATTATTCAAACTCATCCTGCGGGCAACAACAAACAACTAGTGGTCACTTCTTCACAACTTCTGTTGAAAACCCATCATCAACTATTGTTTATTTGAACATACTACCCACTTCAATGGCCCCAGAAATAAACCAGGCATAGCATTTTTTTAAAATTAATACTACACTTTTTTGGGATTGTAGCTGACCAGACGATGTATATGTAATAGGATCTAAATGAAATGATAAAAAAAAGAAAGGAAGAATCATTTATTTGATTATACTTAAAATATTACATACATACAAATACTCACGGCTAAAAATCCTTTAACGGGGAAGCCAGAGCTTTGGAATGTGAAATTCCTTAGCCACATTTGGAAGTTTGTTGGGGAAAAGTTGGTAATTATAAATGCTTTTGGTGACGGGTCTCCAACCACATCGCCCAAAAATCACTTAAAAAGCCCCTATACCCTTAGTCGCCTCTTACAATCACCCACGGGTAGAAATGGGGTAGTGTTATTCTAAGGCGACACTACACAGCAAATATTAAAATATTGAAACTAAAAAAAAAGACATGAAAGCAAGGGATAAATAATTTTGACAAATGTGCAATAGTCCTGACTCAGCTTATCATTGTGTATTTTTAACACAACACTGCATTTTAATTAGATGAAAGAAAAATATAAAGTTTGTTTTCTTAAACACATTAATCGCAACATACTATGGGTCTGATTTCAAATAATCTTTCAGTGATGGATAGCCCAAGGGATGCTATTTAGCATTTTAAAATTAATTACAACACTTCCACACAATCTAGTCAATATGAATAGTTGTTTACCTGCATGGATTAAAGAGGCAAGAATACAATTATATTTTAGAAAAATAGCTAGGTATACCTATATTTAAGACTGAATAAATGGTTTCAATTAAAGTAAGCAACAGGGCACTACTAGTAGTTTTTTTTAATTGAGATTATTTTTGTTATAAATAAAATAATTACCTGCTATATTCTTATATTTAGTTGAATTTGCTCCATTGTTTAAATAGTCATTGGCTAACTTGCAGAAGTCGACAACAACTGGAAAATAAATATACAGATACTGATAAATAAAGGAAAGAAAAATTTCGACACTAAGCATATTCCGCTAGTGTAGAAAATTTTCTTTTTTTAATTTATTAGTAATCATCCCCATCGACATGATAGTCCAGTGGGTAGAGCACCCGCCTGAAAACAGAAGGGTGTGAGTTCCAATCCTGGATCGGGCCTACACCAATTTGTCTTTTCTAAAGTCATATGTGTAGTTCATTTATCATGGTTGTTAACGGTGAAGGAAAAAATCGTGAGGAAACCCACAAGGCTGAGTTGTACTTAGTCATGTGACAGTGTATTTGTACAAAACGGCAATAGGCCTGCCCCCTATCATGTGAGTACACTGTCCAAGCAAAACGTGGGTACCTTCTCTGGACACTAGATGGCACTGCCATGTGAGTTCAGAAGTATTGGTACCTCTGCCAACCCCTTCGGGGATAAACGGCGTGAACGTTTATGTTATGTTTATGTTATTATAATCATCCCCATATGAGGTTTTCATTAACAAAAACATTCTAATTATATAGATACTGGTTATCATATCAATATAAATTTTATTTATAGGATCGTTCCGAAGGACCAAATGAGCACCTATATTCAAAAAACCCTTATAGAGGACACCCAATTCAAAGGTTTACCAGATGGTAAAATGGTAAAAAGCCAACTAAGATTTTTCATTTTTTAGGATGACCCTTTCAAAAGGGGAAGCTTAATAAAATGAAAGGGTGTTATAATGCTTATACATCAAATGAAAGGGTTTTCTTTTTTAAAACCTCCTAAAACCCCTCTAAAGAGGTTTCATTTTCAAACTGTAAAAATCAAGAAACCTATTCAATAGATCTTTCTGTTATGTATTTTTATTGGAATTTCCTAACTTTAGAGAATTCCTGTGACTTAAAATATTCGCTCAAAAAATACATCAATAAATCCCCTCCCAAAATGAGGTACATGTTCTTCCTTTGAATATATGTGGAAGAATCTCATTGCGTTAATTCCGAGATACTGATCTGATATACTGATCTTAACACTGATCTCTCCCTTCTTGTTTTATTTGGTTTTACTACATTAGTAGATAATTTCTATTACAGGTAGAATAATATTTACCTTGAGCAGAATGTTCATTTAAAAATTTTAAATGTTCCTTCTGCAAATCACTCAAAAAGATTATCATATTTTATGACAAATTACCAGATAACAATTTAGAACTTATTTCTTGGAAATTTTATATACAACTCCTTGCACTTGCACTTACTGTTTCTTCGATGTTCACTTCAATTAAACTTAACTGTGTTTTAGAAATTACTGTGTTATTCTGATTCTTCGACTTGGAGTAAATAACTATTCCTTTTATTTTCCAAAGTTTAGAATGTAATTAAATGTATGCAGGAAGGAATATTACGTTAAGATTTTATGTTTATTTATATGAAATTAATATGAAAATAAATAATTTAGTATTTTTTTTCAATTGTCAAAGTTGACAAAGTTAGTTCCGTTACGCCGGGCAAAGAGTATATAATCACTCCGTTTTAAGAGATGGCACTACGAAGAAGTATCCCTTATTGGTTTGTGAAGGCAGCTAGCTCAAGAGTTCCGGGCCGAGGCTATTTTCACCGAATTTTTTTTTATTTTTTTTTTTGAAAATGAGATAGCAAAAATGTTGCCAGTTAAGAAATAATTATATGTGTGACCAGTCTAAGATGTCATTATGTATATAGGGGAGTTTTAGAGAACACTACCCCATTTCTTCCGGTGGGTGTACGGAATGGGTGAAAAATAAAAACAATAATGATAAGGTTAGATACATGAATTTTATATAATATTATTACAAAATTGTGATTGAAACATTTGTCATAACATAACCCTATGTTTAAAATGTTACGAATGACTCAAAACCTCACTAAAAGTATTAAGCAAAGCACAGTTAGGAACAAAACTTCACTTTCATGAGCTTTAAATCAATATTTTACTTTGTTTTGTTTTATAACCTAAGCTAAAGTATTCCAGTAATTTTCTTATATAATTATAACTACAACAGCTCACAACAAATCACATTATTATTATCACATATTGGAGTCAATTTAATAAATGTAAGCGAGACAACATTCACGCTAACAATAGAAAAATCCATTAATTTCAAGATTTACGTCGAACCAAGAAAATTAATTTCGGTGACAATAGCCAAACATTGGCGGAGACGTCAAGATCAGCTGATCCTGACGTTCCTGATTTTCATTCGTTCATACTCATTCTTTATTTCGGTGATCGGTGATAAAAGCCATTCGTTCATTCGTTCACACTCATTCTTTATTTCGGTGATAAAAGCCGCGGCGAATTATTACACATACAGTCAATGTGACCATATGAGAATAATGAGAAACTTACTAAATTAGTATATTAGTAAGTTTCTACATTAACTACATTTCGGCTAAGAATAGCACTACCCCATTTCTGCCCGTGGGTAATCGTAATAGATGACTAAGAAATTTGGGGCTTTTTCAGTGATTTTTGGTCGATGTAGTTTGAGTATATCGATGGGTTCGAGATTAAATTTATTCTTAGAACAATGCTTTTACTATCTTTCTTTTCCTTACTAAACTTCCAAAAATGACTGAGGAGTTTTTATTAAGGTCTGGCTACTACTTTTGAGAGTTTAAAGCTGTGAGTATATGTGTGTACGTATGATATGAGTCGCCAACTGAAATTATTCTGTCACTGCTGCAATGCAATGGAAAATGTCTTTAAGTTTCAGGATTTAGAAGGACTCGATAACGAACAATATCAAGGGCGATTACATCACGCATCTTGGTTTCGCTGATAATTACTCAGTTAACAGCTAAGGAACGGAAGGTTTAAGCAAAATTCTCAATGAACTCAGTGGAGTACGAGTACCTATGTAAGAGAGTGGGTAGGTGGTGATAAAAATTGTGTCAAATTATCGTGTTGCACCTACTTCCATTTAACTTGGATTCTCTCCTCCGCTCGAAATGTTGGTAAACCTTCGATATACCATTTCGTGAGGAACAGGTTTATGTATATAAACTATATCGATGTATCGATCCACATATCGGTTTCAACATTGGACATCCCTACAAAACACAGATGAGTGAGTGAGACTGAGACTGGACTGACCGACTTATTTATTTTGATATTGATAATAAGGCCGAGGCTATTTTCACAGAAATATTGATATAAGTATTGGTTTACGGACCTGGTTTCTTGATCTTTTGAGCCAACCGAAAATCTATGTTAACTTTCGAACGACTCAAATATTTACTAAAAAAATAAACTAAGCACAATTAGGAACAAAACTAAGAAGCTTTTTGTTTTGCAACATAAGCTAAAGTATTCCAGTAATTTTCGGTTTTTGCTTGCGCAACTACAACAGCTCGCAAAACATAACATTATTTTATCCCACATAGGAGACAATTAAATAAAAGCGAGAATACTGAATAAAATACTATAAAAAATCCAACAATTTCATATCCATCCGTCCATCCACGTCAATCTTCGGTGTCAATAGCCAAACATTGGCGGAAACGTCAACTAAACATTCACAGCTGATCTTCCCACCAAATTTTTTTCGGTCGAATCAGCCGCGGCGAGAGTTCCGTCCACGATTTTCATGCCAACCTTAAGAAACTAAGTGAATATCAATGCTGCCAACAGCATAAAAATATTCATTCGGAATAGTGTTGTCCACACCTACTATCGATAGTAGTGATGTAACTAGGTCATTAAAATTTCGATAAGTAGGATCTAGATCTAGATTCGTATAAAATAGCTTTGTAACAAATAAAACAAATACAAAGTTTAAATTTTATTTAATGAACGAAAATAAAATAAAAAGCGTATACATTTCCAAAATAAGAAACATTGCCTTTTTTTTTGAACGTCATAATATAGTCATTTACACATAAGTTTCAAATATATTATACTTCGGGTTCGAACACCTTGCACAAAGCAAAGCATTTTTATCAGATTCTATGATTGATAGCATAAAACAGTTTTAAATTAAGCATTCGTTCACATACATACATATGCTCACGGCTATATATCCCTAAACGACGCCGGGCTTATGTCGGGTCTATATGATCCAAGTCAAGTCCAAACTTTTGTTAACTTGGATCCAAGTGAATCGATTTCTATTTATGCTTAGTCACATCCCTCGCTGTCTGTTTGGTTGGTTGGGTTGGTTGGTTTGGTACTTACATCAGTTAATTAATTTGTTTGATTCAAAGACTAGAATCATAGAGTAAAGTAAACTAGAATTATACACTGATTGATGATGATGTTTATTATTTTTATTTTTTGAGTTACTTATATTTCTGTTATCAATGGGTTCGATATTTATTTACCATTGTCTCAACTAAGTTTTATTCAAATTATTGGGATACTGTATATTTTAGTGGAATCCCATGAAATATATATTACTCCATTCAAACAGAATCGCAGCAAAAACTTTTTGCAAAGCGCGGGAACAGTGGCACAACCACATAAAAGTTAAAAGTGGTTAAGTGGATGGCTCGTTGTTAGAGGTTTATTGCTTTTTACTTGCCAGAAAGTTTAGAATACTGCAAAGTGCTTACTCAATTTTCTTCCTCCATCCAAAACTGATTTGAGTGGTCGAGTGGTAAAGTTTAAAACAAGTGATAAATTAATAACCCATATACCATGGATATAAGTGAAGATTTTGATGGCAGTGACGAAGAAGTAGAGATAACAGCGCAAGCTGTTCTAAAAACATTACAAGATGCTTGGCAAAACGAACGCCTAGCACCTGAGATTCTCCCTCATCAAAACGACATGGTGGAATGTATGTTGGGTCAAATACAGCATATGGAGAGGAATATTAATAAACTTCCCAAAACAGACCTTCGTGCTACTATTCATAAGATGGAACTTAACAGAATTAAGTTTATTATTTGTAATTACTTAAGGACAAGACTTAATAAGATAGAAAAATACTGCATACCACTTTTAAATGAAGAAAAGCAAAGAATTGAATCTGGCACAAATTACTTGACTCCTTCAGAATATAAATATGCTCAAGATTATGTGTTAAATATGGAAAATCATCTGAAGTCTGTGGTACTGGACAAAGTACCGGGAAACATGCAAGCATTTGAGTTAAACAAGCTGGCTGTGTATCCAAACTTTGAGAGTCATGTCTTCTTGAAAGCCCATGACACTGTAACTGGCATTGTATTAGACATGCCTGGAGATCAAGATGAGGAAATTGATCTGGAAAGTAAGTAGCCTTTTTATTACTGTTTATTGCATATAGTTAACTAGTCAAAAATAGCCTTACATTATTGCTACATTTTTTATGAAATTTGTTATGTTTTTGTATCTGTATCTGTTTTGATTTTTAGGTATGAAAGTACAATGTGTCGATCAATAGTCTTTTTCCACTACAATGGTAACAGTTCATGCCGTATGTTCATATGTACACAGTTATATATACTGAAAATAAATAAAGGAAAGAAAAATTTCGACACAGGCGGGAATCAAACCCGTGACCTCGGGTATACGCCCCCGAAATTTTTCTTTCCTCTATTTATTCATTTTCCTTTCAGAGGTTTTCATAAACAAAAAGATTCAAATTATATATACTGCGCTGAAAAACTTTCAAATCAACAATTTCTGATTCACAAAATAACAATTATCTATTGTATCGGGTGTGGCTCACTTCATAAGCAAACATAACATAAACATTCACGCCGAATATCCCGCAAGGGGTTGGCAGAGGTACTAATACTAATGATCATCACATAACTTTGTTACCTGGTGTTCAGAGTACCCACATTTTGCATGGATAGTGTACTCATGTGATAGGGGGCAAGCCTATAGCAGTTTTGTATGAATATACTGTCACATGACTAAGTACAACTCAGCCATGTGGGTTTCCTCACGATGTTTTCCCTCACCGTTAACAACCATGATTAATTAACCACACATATGTCATTTAATGTTTTTTGACATGAATTCCTCATGTCAAAAATATTCATCAATCACAAACACATATGTCTTTAGAAAAGACAAATTGGTGTAGGCCCGACCGGGGATTTGAACACTAGTCATTTGCATGAGAACCGGTGTCTATCACGGTTGCCCCATTGAGCTATCACGGTTGGTTGTTCATAAGCAAAGTAGTAAATATTTGTTGATTTCTAATTTGCTCTTGCTTTGGAAGCAGAGCTTAAGTACTCCAGAAGTTTGATTTAGAGATTTCTGAGCCAGCTATAGTTTTTGAGATATCTGTGAGCATATTTGGTTTCTTTTAGTTATGTGTAGTTATATATCTTGGAGTATTTTTTTGAAAGTTCTAAGTTTTAATTTGTTTTAAAATACATTGTCATAAAAAGTACAGGAATCTTTTAATTAACCTCAAATACTAGTCGCACCTCTATCATGTAATGTATGAACGGTTTAGGCTGACTTGACTACCAAGCTCAAACATTAAATAATTGCAGTGGTATTTTCTGAAAAACTAACTTCTACAATATCCATGTGATAACATTGTTAGTCTCTCTGTAGAATATTGCTCACATCATATATATTACCATTACCAAAACGACATTCCCATTATAAATGAGTGAAATATATTGTTTTTGTTTCAGGTGGATCCCAGTATATACTTCAGTATAAGCCTATAGCAAACCTTCTGAAAACAGGGAAAATACAGTTGATATAGTAACCTAAACTTGTGTTTTTTTCTGCATCCAATTATAAGATCTAAAAAAGAAAAGGATAATTAATGTTTATTTTTAATTAAAAAAGCAGTGTATATCCAAATGTTGTAGTGATAGTTTTGAATAAAACTCATTTTGTCCCAGGGGGTGCTGTATCAGAATCTTTAGACAATTTATCATATAGGTCAGATCATTGAAACTAAAAGTTATGTTTATTGGGGATAATTTTTTTTTTTTTTTTTCATAAGTTCCTGAGTATGCTGATTACCTCAGGTCTCCCTCAGTTATAAGTTTATGTCAACCAATTATTTTGCAGAGCATAGGTTTGTGATTAGTAGTTATTATTAGTTAGTTATTGAAATCAAGACAACCAACATACGTAGCGTAGTATACAACCAACGTAGAGTAGCTTAGAATAGCACTACCTCATTTCTTCCGGTGGGTGTCTGAAGAGACGACTAACGGTGTTGAGGCTATTAGGGGATTTTTGGGCGATGCGGTTGGAGAGCCATTACCAACAACCTTTATTTTACCAACTTTTCCCCACTCAACTTTCCAAAAGTGACTAAGGAATTTCTAATTCCTTAGCTCTGGCTACCCCTTCTAGGGATTTAAAGCCGTGAGTATATGTATGTATGTAGTGAATGATTATCTTATATATCTACTCATCTTAACCTTATAAGGTAGGAATATTTTTCAGTTGGCTCTTCCTTAATATTTTTTTTATTTCAAATGGATTAGAAAACAGTTACAGTTAAAACTTTTAAAGAGTAGTACAAAATAGGCGGTCTTGTCACTTAATACAATTATTCTCAAAATTAAGCCTAAATGGAATAAAATTGCATAATAAACACAAGAAACTCTGCAAGGCTAGCACGAACGACCTATCTAGCTAACGCGTTTTATAAAACGGCCAACTCTTTCACACTGACATAGTATATAGTATTCCATATGAGCTGGTTGAAATAAATTTTATTTTTAACATTGCTGTTAGGTTTCCAATCCTAAAAGGCCGGTGTAGCCTGATGAATAAGAGAGCATATATAAACAAATTGATGAATGTAGATGAAGCTCCGGAGCTTTGACAGAATCGTGCGAACGGCCAATCGATAGTCTCTGCTTACTCTAATGGGAACAAATGGCTTGAGTATTTATCCAATCCAACCACAACGCCCAGAAAATGTCCCAATATCACGGGAATATATGGGTTAGTGCTATTTTAACCCGACACTACACAGCTATGAAAGGAATGTGGATATTGCTACTATAAACTGGTTGGTTTAACCTCTACACGAGGAAAGACATCACGGATTTTACCACCACCCGCACCGCCTATTTTCGGCAAAATTGTATCAACTGGGTCTGACTTGCAAGTGCATCGTTTCTATCACGCTAGAAACCAGCGTCGACTGTGTGTGTGGTGACAAAAAGTCGTGTGCAAAGGCTCTCAAGCAGTATTGTCAAATCTAGAGGTTTTCTCTTAATCAATATAAAGCTTTTGAGGTCGTAAAGATGTTTTTATCTAAGCACCAGGACTGTAAAGTTTGTACAAAAAGGTACATACACGGGGAAAGGAAAGGTAGGAACCAACCAGAATAATAGTTCGTCAGGAAGCACAACGACGCCTTTTAACAGCGACTTAAGTTTTCACTCAAAAATGTAATAACCTTTGTCTTATCATCCGTGTTTGGTTTTGCAATATCCCTAGTACTTTTCACAGTATATGAAAACACCCATTTTCGGACCCAATCGTCCGATATGACGAAACTGTACAGACTTCTTACTCTAAAATGGGTAGTAGGTATGCTAACATACCATCTTCTCCAACCACCATCGAGTGGGAGTTTTGGTTCTCCAACCGCATCGCCCAAAAATCACTTATATAAAGCCGCGATAAGCATAGTTGCCTCTGAAGATCATCCATGGGACCAAATGGGTTAGTGCTATTCTAAGACGACACCACACCGCCAATCGGAACTTACAACTTATTTTCCCTACTTCTACGGCTTCATTCTCCTGAATACACGTACACGTGTATCACCTTTACATGGCAGTGTACATTTACTAATTTAAACAGATTTGCAGCCCGAGTCGAGGATCAACTTGCGTTGCCACTGTATTTACAGATACAAACGTCCCGTGACTAAGTATAACTCAGTCATGTGGGATTCCTCATATTGTTTTCCCTCACTGTTTATTACCGTAATGGATTTATTTGACTTTTGAAAAGGCACAGGGGTATACATCTGGGCCCAATCAGGATTCAAACTCTAAGTATGTCTACCAAATGAACTACCAATGTCGTTATAACCTCATCTACATATTGTTCCTCATTGAATTTGATAAGTACGCATCTTGTGATGACTTCTCGTATGAGAAAAACGCTAAAGTAATATGAGTCTGAGGCTATTACTCAGTTCTACGGCTTACCACTTAATCAAATAGAGAACTGCCTGAAAACTGTTGTGTTGAATAGAAGGTTGGTGATCCAGCCACATCGCCCAACTATTATTTAAAAAGCCGCTTACCTCTAAGTCGCCTCGTACGACGCCAACAAGAAGAAATGGGTTAGGGGAGCGGACACTACACAGCTTCGCTTCCTAATCGGATGTAAAATATTTTATCAATTGGTAATAAGAATACCTACTGTGCTTAGACAGTTATCAGTAAGATGCTTTGTATGGATAATTTGTTACTCATCAAATTATGAAACTGAAATGGTGTAGGATTTTTTCACGATGTTAATTCCTCGTGATAACAACTCTCAAATATTTTTCAAGGAAATCAACAGCAAAATTACATAAAAAGGCAAATTATTACAAGAATATTTACAGGTTTTCTGTTTATTGTCGGCTTAGAACAGCACTAACCTCTTTCTTTTCGTGGGTGTTCGTAAGAGGCGATAAGGGATTTTAAGATGATGCGGTGGGAGACCAATCACCAAAATCCTTTATTTTACAATGATTTCTCTCCCCAATTTCCAAAAGTGGCTAAAGAATGCCTAATTCTGATGCTCTGGGTACACCTATTTGGGATTTATAGCCGTGAGTATGTGTATGCCTATATCAGTTAAAGTTGTAAACCCACAATCTTACATTTTTTCAAAGCATATTATAGTCTTGAACAGACTACGACTAGTATACAAGACTTCAAGCAAATACATTGATTGTACATTGCTTCAAACGACTTTGATTTTCGTGTTGACTTTTTTCCTAGAAGAACTTTCGTTGTAGAAGGCATTCGTTTATAATTTCTTTTTATTAGTAATAGTTAATCTTTAAGTTAAAAATAATGACATACTAACAAAAACTAACATATTAAATAAGTATTTCGATGTTACTAACTTACTAACTGCATATGGATCTTGTATATCCGAAATAAAGTTTTTATTTATTATTATTATTTATTATAATGTTTGATTATTTTATTTTTTCTCTTCCTTTTACTCATCTACACCGACACAAACGTGACATAAATTTACGAGTACGTGTATATTACCTGCGTGCGGAACCTTTGGTGTTAATTAACAAAAAAAACAATGACAATCTCAACTCTAACGTTCACGCTGTATTGTATATCCCGAAGAGGTGGCAAAGGTACTTAAAGATACTTCTGGTTACCACTTGACCTTCACCTGGTTTTCAGAGTACCCGCATTTCGCTTGGACAGTGCACTCACATGATATAGTACAAGCTTATCGCTGCTTGAACGAATACACTGATTTAGGACTAAGAATAACTCAGTCATGTGGGTTTTCTCAAGATGTTTTCCCTCAACGTTAACACGCATGATAAATTAAATTATATTACTGTTTACCGCCAAAACTACGTCACGTACGTCATGATAAAATGAAAACGTAAATTTTCTGTTTGATGAAGTCCTAAAGGAGTATATCGATTCTATTGTTGTTGTTATTTGCTGAAAGACATACATATACAAACTCAGCCTACTCAAAACACACATTTACTAATACACCTATTATGCGCTTCGGGTAATCTTGTTAGAAAATATTCTTCAATGTCTACTTGCTTTTGTGGCCTTATAACATTTTCAGGGATATGAAAACTAAAGAGTAGATTTTTTAATATTGATTTTAGCGTGTCTTGTTGATGTGATCAGATTGCAGAACTGCTCAATTCTACTACAGACTAATTACCAATTACAGTAGAAGAAATAAAGAAATTTATTGTATGTTGTATGACATAATCCGACAATCAGGGAAGAGGTGGTAGAGGCAAGGCTAATCGATAAACAAGGGATTAGGAGAAATATAAAGGATATGGATGAAAATAGTATGTAGATACTGTGAAGGGAGTGAAAATTCTGCCGAGCTTTTTTCCTCCAGCTGAAAATTAAGCGATTTTCTACACTGACACTAGACGGTTTTACAATGTAAATAATTATTAAATGCAAGTAATTTTCTTAGAAGACGGCATAGATTTATTTTCTCAACATTATGTCTCTGTAAACAATATAACATGAGGGTAAAATATAAGCTTAGCTATAAATTCAATAAAAAAGTTCTTTTGATTATAAATAAGAATACTGTCCATGTTTTTGTTCACAAATAATATATAAAACGCGATGTAAAACGCCTCTATTGCTTACTCTGTCCATGTTCGCAAGTAATGTATTCATCGTCTTAAGGTGCCTATATCTAATTATGAATATTGATTTCAGAAGCAGCGGCACTTTTAATCCTTAAGGAGTACTTATATAAGCCAGTGACGGGAAATTATCGTCGAGTAGCCTCCAAAGCCTCGGCGTTCTCGCCGTCAATCGAGATCGGTTTTATCATAGCCAAGACTGGAGTAGTTCGTGGCGCGATTTTCTTCAGTACTTCTGGTGATAACCATCTCATTGCGTATTTTTATTTACCCTGGATATTTTAAAGTAAGTATTTCATATTTATTTTCATACAATATCTCATAAATGAAGTTGATAATAATAGGTAATTTTTCTTTAGATAATTTAGAAACCCTCGAACATGACTTTGGCAAGTTTAGACCCTGGTCCTGGCGCTGCAGCGCTCCAGGCATGGGGTGGCCAAGTCGCGGCATATGGCGCATCCAATCAAACTGTTGTCGATAAAGTTATGCCCGACATTTTACACATGGTAGATCCTTACTGGTAAGTTTTAAAGACATACCTACTCTGAGCGTTTATTAGTGAATAAAATATATAAATATTAACTATATTTCTTTATCTAAGGTACCAATTTCCTCCAATGAACCCTCTTTGGCACGGGCTTTTAGGTTTTACTATTGGAGTTCTCGGATTTATCTCAATAACTGGCAATGGAATGGTCATCTACATATTCACGTCCACCAAGGTACAAACAATAAATTTGTCTACGATATCTTAACTAGGAAGTAGTTTCGGTTGACCTCGAATAATATTTCTCATTCTTTATTTTCAGAGTTTAAAAACACCATCGAATTTATTAGTAGTTAACTTGGCTTTCTCAGATTTCCTAATGATGTGCTGTATGTCACCGCCTATGGTTATAAATTGTTATAATGAAACCTGGGTGTTTGGTATGTTTACGAAATATTTTGATATGCCATTTAAGGTTCGCTACGATTTCCTTATCCTATTTTTTATTTTTAGGTCCGCTGGCATGTGAACTTTATGCGTGTGCTGGATCATTGTTCGGTTGTGCTTCTATTTGGACAATGACAATGATTGCATTCGATCGCTACAATGTCATTGTTAAAGGAATTGCGGGTAAACCGATGACCATAAACAACGCCCTACTGCGTATTTTGGGAATATGGGCTTTCTCTCTTGCCTGGACTCTTGCACCCTTCTTTGGATGGAACAAGTAAGTAAAATTCATTTCACATTGGTTAGCTCTAAAGTATATAATGATTATTAAAACTATAATTAATAATAAAACAATTGCTTTAATCATTTTATTAAATACTTTCAGATATGTTCCAGAAGGCAACATGACGGCCTGTGGAACTGATTACCTAAGCAAAGATTGGTTTAGCCGCAGTTACATCCTCATTTACTCTGTTTTCGTTTACTTCATGCCTCTCCTCTTGATTATTTACTCTTACTTCTTTATTGTTCAGGTAAGAGACAATAAAACCTTAACTCATACAGTATTTCAAATATTATGAACAACGAGTCAACTTAAAAAAAATTCACTGTCTTAGGCTGTAGCGGCTCACGAAAAGGGTATGCGAGAACAAGCCAAGAAGATGAACGTTGCATCTTTGCGATCATCGGAAAATGCCAATACCAGTGCGGAATGCAAACTTGCTAAGGTAACTTTAAAATAGTGTTGAGTTAGACTATAGATATTTTAAGCACTAAACTAGTAAGGACTTTGGTTTGGCAAATGAAATGTTGTTGAGCATATTTATGTCATTATATTGAACAATAATCGGGATTATTAGCTGGTCAGTCAGCCCGTGACCACGGCACCAGAAGGTTTGCCGAAACGTCGGGCAAACACGTAAGTGATTTAAAATATTCGTAGGTTAATCCCGATTATTATAATTATATAATGTCTACAAACCGCGAGAGTTTAAAAAGCATATTTATGCCTTCAAATTACTACTGTTTTTGTTGGGTATGATATTTAAACGCATCATATCATGATTTAATGAGCAAATCATTTTCGATGGTTGATATTTGCAAAAATAAAGAAGAGAGTTCATTTTATTATCGTTACAGGTTGCTTTGATGACGATCTCTCTATGGTTCATGGCATGGACCCCATACCTGGTAATCAACTACACTGGGGTGTTTGAGGGAGGCCCGCTGAGCCCACTGGCAACTATCTGGGGCTCACTGTTCGCTAAAGCCAATGCTGTTTACAATCCAATTGTCTACGGTATTAGGTGAGTAAAATTGATTATATCGTGTTGCTTAATACTTTAGTATAACTGCATACACAAGTACATATACACATTGGTGTGGTATGGTACTGATATTAGATAGTAAAGTTGATTAATCGTAATTTTTATATCCACCTTTCTTTAAAGTCATCCAAAATACCGAGCTGCGCTGTACCAGAAGTTCCCGTCCCTGTCGTGCCAGGCTTCACCAGATGAGACTGGATCCGTCGCTTCTGGAACCACTACAGCCACAGAGGAGAAACCATCTGCTTAAACCTTCTAAAACTACCACTGGATTCGCTAGTTAAGGACAAACGAAAATGCCATTGTGACAAGACATTATGTATTTTTATACTTTAAATATTAGTTTTGTATGAAAATAAAACTTGCATACAAAGCGCATGCTGGGTGCTAAATATTCAGTCACTGATGCGTTGAACGCCTGCATATTTTGAGTATACGCTTTGTGTAAAAGTTTGATTATGCACACTGTTATACCCTTTATTCCTTAATTCATTCTAGCTAAAGGCTTAAAAAAATACAAAAAAAAATGCTCAGGCTGTTAGGCTGCCCCTACCTCGTGAGACTACTCCTTTCTTTAAGAAATAAAACGATGAAATCTAACGACGAAACAAAGCTATACAATGGACCGAATAAAGATTAATTTTAGTTGAAGCAAGTGGTTCGATTAACCACGTACATGTTGTTTTATTTCGCATACAACTATTATAAGCATTAAGCCCAAAGCATTCAATTGTGATAGAACACCTATTCATTAAAAATATCGCCTTTGTGTTATTAAGCCAGTAACATATGGAACTTTAAAGCTATATGATTAATATTCTCTTCTTACTCCAATGGAAAGTAATGCGTGAGTATATGTAATGTATGAATTTTAAGCCATATGTAACTATCATTGACAAATTGGAGCGGAGCAGTAGTCGTGAAAATAAAACAACGAGAAAAACGTATTCCCGTTGAGAGTTAACTAAGTATTGCACGACATGGTACCTGTAAAAGAGGAATATATATTGTCGTATGAGTTTAACTAGCATAATTGCATGCTGCATAAAGATAACTTGGCACAATAAACTTTTACAAACCGTGATTATGACTACCCGTCATGGTTGCTCAGTCGGGTATACACCAATGTGTCTTTTCTCATATCGTATGTGTTGTTAATTAATCAAGTTTGTTCACGGTGAGGGAAACAAAGTGGGAAAACAACTTTTTGAGTTGTACTTAGTCATGTGACAGTGTGCGATAAGCCTTCCTTCCCCATATCACTGCAAATTCTAAGAAAAACGTGGCAACACCAGGTGAAATATTTGTAACTATAGCACCGCTTCGGGTAAGTATATACGGGCCGGCCTTAATGTTCAATTTTGAATTAAATATCAGAAAATACATCTCGATTCTTATGCGTCTGATTGTTGTGATTAAACAGACATGCCGAAACTCACCTATAATATTACTATACATATACAATATCTTAATATAAGTTTATCACTTTTTCATACAAATGAATAGTCAATCAATCTCAAACTATTCTAAGTCAAAATTTTAAGGAATAAATAAATAAATAGATTTAAGGCGAACGAAGAGAGTGAAGATAGAATACTTGAGCCAAAAGCATAACATACATACATATACTCAAGGCTATATATCCCTAAAAGGGGTAGTCGGAGCTTCAGAATAAAAAAATCGTCAGCCACTTTTGGAAATTGAGTGTGGAAAAGATAGTAAAATAAATGTAATTGGTGATGGGTTTCCCACCGCATCGCCCGAAAATGGCTTAACCCTTAAGTGCATAGTTTATCAAAATTGATAACACAACTTTCCATACTCATAAGTTCTGAACGAATGCTGTTTACCTGAAACGTATATTTCTGAACGCTACCTGATCTGTCAATTACTTGTCTGTGATTGGTTCAGTCCATTACTTGCATTTGATTGGTTCATAATTTGACAATTGTGTTCCGCGCGCTTTTTTGTCTGCAAAGTCGACTACGAGAATTTTTCATCCGACTAAATCTTATCAAAATAAAGTGAATTTACGCCGTAAAAAAGCCTTTTCCTGCTGGTAAGTGTCTCTATTTTCTGGGAATTCATTTATTTTGCTTGAGAGTTTTATTTATCCTTACTATTTTCGGGCTTGAAGTTAGTTATCAAAAATGATAATCTATGCAGTGGCGGTATATTTTTTTCCTCTTATGGTTTCATTCTACACTTTCTTTTTTGAAGATAATTTTACCGTTTTCTTGGCTTTGGGTTTGGTTTGCTTATTTTGGTTTGGGTATTTATGCTTTCAGGTCTCTAAAAGGGAACCCTATCAAAGAATTATAGACAGCAACCGCATCGAGAAACTCTTGTTGCAACTAGAAAATGGAGAGATTTCAGAGGATGAGAGTGATATTGACGAAGATAGTTTAGACTATTACGAAGATGTAGGTGAGTTGCGAGCAGAGCTCGAAAAAGAAACACAACAAGAAGAAGAAGAACTTAGGCGACATAGTGGTGACGAACGGACAGAAACAGACGATGACATATACCCAGATCCCCCACTGATACTTGACGATTTGCCAGAAAACCAGCCACATTCCATCAACTACCCCATTGCGCGGAATTTGGTTTGGAAAAAGAAAAATATGGCTATGGTTGATCAGGCTTTAGAATTTCAAGGAGTAAGCGAATACCCTCAACATATCCTGGATTTATCTACACCGTACCAGTTCTTCTCGTACTTTTTCGAACAGAGTTTACTGGAATTGATTGTGGCAGAATCAAACAAATGTGCAATACAAATTTCTCCGATCCCATCACAGTCCTGGAGCTACGAAAATATATTGGCATTTTGATTTATACTTCGGTATATCATTATCCGAGTATAAGGTCTTATTGGGCAAACAATGTGAGATTTCATCCAATAGCAGACACTATGACAGTCAATAGGTTCGAAAAATTCGCCAAGTGCTACATTTCAATGATAATGATGGTCATTTACCTCCTGAACATCCTAAGCATGATCGATTACACAAAATACGCACAGTAGTAGACCACCTGAACCAGCGCTTTGTAACGGTCCCTTTTGAGCATCGCCTTTCAGTAGATGAGCAGATTTGCGCAACGAAAATCGCACATTTCATGAAACAGTACTTACCAAACAAGCCCCATAAATGGGGCTTCAAATTGTACGTACTTTGTTGTCTCATGGGCTATGCCTATTCTTTTGAAATCTTCTCGGGTACACATGATCTCAAAAGGTTACCTAACGAACCAGACTTGGGAGCAGTGTCAAATACAGTGGTGCGTTTGCTTCGACCTGTACCTAGGAATGTACACCACATTGTTTACTTTGACAATTACTACACAAGGCAGGCATTTATTGCTTGGGCACAGTCCAGAGGACCAGATTGGGAAAAACATGCAAGTTACCAGAAAAGAAAGATGTACTCAAGACATCTGTGCCAAGAGGTACGTACGAAGAGAACGTGACTTCTTTTGAAGGTGTTGATTTCGCAGCTACAAGCTGGAAGGACAACAAGCAGGTCTTGCTATTATCTACATATGTAGGTGCAGAGCCTGTGGGTTCTATCAATCGCTATGACAAGAAGCAAAAACAAAGTGTGTCTATATCCTGCCCCAAAGCCATACATGAATATAATGCTCACATGGGAGGTGTAGACACAATGGATAGCTACCTCGGCAGATACAGAATACGGATGAAATCAAAGAAGTGGACAAACAGGCTGTTTCAGCATATGTTAGATATGGCAGTTATCAATAGCTGGGTCTTGTACAAAAAAGTGTTACTGAAAAAAGGAACAAATCTGAAAAACATATTGAAGCTAGCCGACTTTAGAACGGAGTTAGCTGAAACTTTGTGCAAATTTGGAGCTGTATCTGAAACTAAAAGAGGCAGACCTAGTTTGAACAAAACAGAAAATACGACGACACCAAAGAGACCAAAACTTGGTGCCCAAACATTACCTCCTGGAGATGTTCGTACAGACGGAGTTGGTCATGAAAAATCATACGGCGCCAAAAGAAATCAATGCAAATATGCTAATTGCAAAAAACTAACTTCTGTTATGTGTGTCAAGTGTAAGATATCACTGTGTGACAATAGGAAAAACAACTGCTTTCAAGTTTTTTATACTAAGTAAATTTGCGAACTTCTCATGTTACCAATGAATAGTTTATCAAAATTGATAACAACCTTTTTCAGTTAATAAAATATATAAAAATACATGTATGATTTTTTTCATTATTTTTCCCGTATTTAATAGATATTTTTCTACCAAATATTTTTTTTTCACATAAAAACAAAAAATCATGCACCTAAGGGTTAAAAGCCCCAATACTCCTAGTTGCATCTTTTCTTACGTATACCGTATACCCGCTGGAAGAAATGTATAACTGATTCATAAATAATTTACTTTTATTTACATGCAAGGAAGTTGAAGTAAATAAGAGGATCTTTATAACACTAATCCAAATGCCTAATGCAGAGCCTACTCCAAATGGGGACTAATGGCGTGACGTGAGTATGTGTGTGTACGTATGAAAGAATGATAAAAGTGAGAAATCTGGAGAAATCACTCAGAATAGTATAAAATGGTATGGTAATTGATAGTGTCTGTCTGTCTGTTATTATTATTATTATTTCGCCTTCGTAAGAACGTTTTTGATTTTGTTTTCAAACATCTTACACGGCCATCCTCTACTAACAACACCATCCACATTGGCTCAATATATTTTGCCACTTTACGTTCATCCATCCTCTCTATGTGCCCAAACCACCTCAACGTCCCTTTCTCTATCTTGTAGTGTACCAGAACGTTTTTCATTTGGTTTTCAAACATCTTACGCGGCCATCTCATCCATCCATCATCATCTCTACCAACGACACTACCCACATTGGCTCAATATATATCTTTTGCCACTTTACGTTCATCCATCCTCTCTATGTATCCCAACCCCCTTAACATTCCTTTCTCTAGCTAGCATACTACGTCATCTTTCATACCTTAACGTTTACGAATACGAATCACACTATTTTTCACTCAACAGCACAACCTTGTGTAGGTAGTACGCAAGTAAGAAGACGTGTTGCGTTTCGTAGCACAGGACAAACAGGAGCAGGCCAGGCGAGGGCGCTACTCTCTCACCTATAGCCCTCCCACATTAAGAACTAAGGTAAGGCTATCTTTTAATTTATACATTGGCGAATAATTAAAAAAAACCCCTGTGCGTCCGCCCCATGTCCGCCCGCGTTACGCACACACATACAAAACAGGCGACCAACAGCACAGCGTTGTTGTTGCTTAGCAACGATACTTCGTAACATGTAAACAAACTATTACAAAATAAATAAAAAGCTTTATGTAAATAAAGTTAATAAGTGATAAGTGATAACTATCCTGTATATTTTGTGATTTCTGTCGTTTCTATGAAGTAAATATAATCAATTGTAAATGTTAGGAGCATCTGGTACTACTAGAGTAAGTAGCAGAATATGAACATAAAGGTATGCTGCACTTTTATTACTAGAAAATATTGCAATTTATAAATTTATAAAAGACGATATATTTTGAAGCGTTTTAGAACTTGAGCTTTAAATGCGATGAATGCATTATTTATATTTATAGAAGACTATGATTTTCGTTCTTTTAGTTCTAGCACAGAAAATATAATACGTTCTAGTTGCAATTCAAAGACCGATAAGGGGGTAAAAAGACTATTCCATACTATTGGTTTGGTTGCACTCAAACCATGTAGTATTTATATCTTACCGCCAAACTACTTCTTCAAATAAAAATACCGAGGGGTTCAAATACATTATATACTAAATAAATACATATATATATATATACTCTAAGCTTTGACTACACAGAAGTATGTAGATATTGCCCCAAAAAGAGATTCAAAGTAAGAAAAGGTTCAGCCACTTTTGGAAGTTGATGGGAGAAAATATGGGTGTGTCCATCAGGATCCCCCAGTTCAATCCCCTAGGGGATCCTAGTGAACTTGTTGGTTCATCAGGATCCCCTCAAATTAAATCAAAGTAAAGGTGCTTTCATATACATTGCCTTGTTTCATTGAATAAGTCTAAGTAGGTATACTCTAGCTAGCATTTGCTAGGGTTTTTACGTAACATTTTTACTGATCAACTTTACTGACCTTATTGCTAATGTAATTAGCTGGAAATAAAATGACTTGTTAATGAAGTGAAATAAATGTGGTTGGTATACAGTGAGAGGCATCGGACCAATAATAGGCTATTTGACTAATTTTTGAAAACTATCTTACGGTGTTAATTTGTTTATAAGGAGCCCTAAAAAATATTTTTCTGTCTTCATTTTAGCTATTTTATTAATAAATCGAAAAAGAACATGCAACATTTAAATGTGCCGCGTAAACGCGACTTTAAGTAATTTGGCAGCTGTAGCACAATTCAGAGATAACGGTTGGACAGTTTTTAGACATATTAAAATAAAAAGATAAAAATGTAATTTTGAGAAGTGCTGTGAACTAGACCTAATTGTTGATTATTTTTTTAAGGGGATCCTGATGAACTAACAAGTTCACTAGGATCCCCTAGGGGATTGAACTGGGGGATCCTGATGGACACACCCGAAAATATTGTAAATTAAAAGTTTAAAGGACCACGAGGTCGACTATAATCTTCTTTAAAAGCTGTGATACCCTTAGGCGCCTCTGACGATATACCCACGGGAATAAATGGGGAAGTGCTGTTCTAAGCAGACATTTCACAGCTATATTTAGACATAACTCAAAATATTCTCGTATATTTTTCAGGTGTGATGGCTTGTAAGACATCCTATGAACTTCATCATGATTTTGCGGCTCTGGCAGCTGAGGCGGGGTTCACTTTTAATGTTCATAGATCGCGTGTACAATTAGATTGGAATAAAATAAGTGAGTTATGTTTATGTGTTATACCTTTATCCATACAAACTGTTTAATAGTTTTCAATTTCGATTTAGAATATTATTTAATTAAAAAATAAGACAATTTTATAAACATATTTAGATAAGTAGCCAGAATAGTTAAATACAGTAGTGACGTAGGTATGTGACGTTTATGTGATAAACTTTATGCAACAACAACTTTTTAACAACAAACACAGCCAATATTTTTACAATAAGAACGAATATCAAAATTCTATCTCTTTGATTACCGTTTATCAATTGACAAGTTGTTAAAATAATAATTAATGTTATTGAAGTCAGATAGCTGGGAGGATAAAGTTTATTATTTACTACATTTCCAACGGTAAAAGACTCGGGACTCGGGATAGTAAAAGTCCCTCTGAATTTTAGTATTATTATAGGCACATTAACAATTTGTTTGACACATTTAATTAAAAAAATGCGTCATTCCATCATAACATAACATAAACGTTCACGCCGAATATCTCCGAAGGGGTTGGCAGAGGTACTAATACTTCTGAACATCACGTGACTTTGTCACCTGGTGTTCAGAGTACCCACGTTTTGCATGGACAGTGTACTCACGTGATAGGGGGCAGGCCTATCGCCGTTTTGTACGAATACACTGTCACATGACTAAGTACAACTCAGCCATGTGGGTTTCCTCACGATGTTTTCCCTCACCGTTAACAACATAAACATAACATAAACGTTCACGCCGTTTTATCCCCGAAGGGGTTGGCAGAGGTACCAATACTCCTGAACTCACATGGCAAGCGCCATCTAGTTTCCAGAGAAGGTACCCACGTTTTGCTTAGACAGTGTACTCACGTGATAGGGGGCAGGCCTATCGCCGTTTTGTACGAATACACTGTCACATGACTAAGTACAACTCAGCCATGTGGGTTTCCTCACGATGTTTTCCCTCACCGTTAACAACCATGATAAATTAACCACACATATGACTTTAGAAAAGACAAATTGGTGTAGGCCCGTCCCAGGATTGGAACTCACGCCCTTCTGTTTTTCGGGCGGGTGTTCTTACCCACTGGACTATCATGTCGCTAACCGTGATGTTGACCGTTAACAACTGTGATAAATTAACCACACATATGTCTTTAGAAAAGAAAAATTGGTGTAGGCCCGACCCAGGATTTGAACACTAGTAGTTTTCACGATAACCGAGTGTTCTACCCACTGGGCTATCACGGTTGCTCCATTAGAATGTTTTTGTTAATTAAAACCTCATAGGGGGATGTCATTCCATCACATATCAGTATTCCAATCTTTGCCCTTATGCTTACATGCGACGGATTTGTAGTTTTCTTTCAGCTTTCACCTTTTTGCTAATTGTTTTGTCTCTTGGGCTGAACAATGAATAGCTCGAACAATAAAGTTTTGAATTGGTTTAAAACGGATTTCGATGAGAAGACTTTAAATAAATATATAAATATAATTTAACATAGTATGCACCCGGAGGGTTACATGAGCATATTTGTGGTTTCGTGCATTAAGGTCCAAAATTCAAAAATAAGTACTGAATAATAAATTCAAACTTTTACTTTCAGAATTATTAGACATTGATAAATTAATAAGGGACCGAAAATTTGTCCTAGTGGAACAACATATCAATGACGTAAGTTTCTTTGAAGAAATAACTACTTTTATCTTGATTGCATGTTATATAAACTTTTATATTTTAGATCGTGGACTGCGTGCTTGAGTCCGAGTTTGATACTAGAATACTAGATGAAGGTGTGGTAAAACTATTTCGTCTAGCGCAGCTGGCGGTCGAATATCAACAATTTTGTAGACATTATCTGGATCGCAGTATTTTTGTATTGCGTGAGGAACTAACAAATATCGTGCAGGTAGTCTTCAAGTCTAATTGATTAAATTTTTAGGAAACTTGGAACATACAAATACAATTCGTCTGTTTTAGGAACTGAATATCACAAAAAAAGAGCTCAATGAAAAAAACGAGGAATTAAAAAAATTGAAGAGGAAATGTAAGGCAAGCTATAAAACAAACACATTACCAATGATGTATGGATACGGCCATGAAAATGTAGCTGACATGATTTTAAAGACATTGACACAAAATGGAGAATTACTTCCACATACGTCTCTGATTGATAAAAGTTTTCAATACAATAAGTGCAAACTATGTGAAAAGGTGTTTTTAAATCAATTGTATCTGAAGAGCCATATGTCCAGACGGCACCCAAATGTAGACGAAATCCCGCAAAAAGACGAGTCTGGAAACGAAGTCTCTAAAGAAGCAATTGAAGAAAATAATCGGCTTAATGATGAGGTACAAGTTTTGAAGCGTAAATTACTTGAAATGCAAAACCAAGTAAAGGATTTCAGAGAAAGTGAAGCCAAAATTGAAAACGAAGTCACTTCTGATAAGAATCAGAATTTAAATAAGGGGAACAGAGATGTTGAAGTGCAGTTTGTTGGGGAAAACACCAATATTGAATCAACACTAATACAAAAATTTGAAGAATGGAAAAATGAAGAAAACAACAGATATTTTAAAGAGATTAATTCTCTGAGAAATCAAATGTTACAGTCAATCGATCTAGTTAAATCTGAAAAAGATTCCCAGAATATGCTCAGTACTGAACAAGAACTTATAAGCAACTTACAACGTACAATAGAAAATCAGGACAAACAAATAGAGGCCCTTAGACATGAACTCTCAAATATGGTAAGATAGCACAAAGCAATAACAAGTAACCTATAACCATCTATACTTATAATAAATCTGTAGAGAGGTCAATTCTGTACATGAAATATATTTTCAAAATAACCATCAGGTGGTGATTAGGGATCGATACTGATGCCAAAAATGCAATCTGTAAAATTTTTGTCTGTCTGTCTGTCTGTCTGTCTGTCTGTCTTTCTGTCTGTCTGTCTGTCTGTCTGTCTGTCGGTTTGTATGTTCCTTATGGAAACAAAAACTACTCGACGGATTTTAACGAAACTTGGTACAAATATTTTTCATACACCTGCGCAGGTTTTTGCATACTTTCCAACAGAGTAGTAAAGGGGAATTTTGGGAAATTTTGGGAAAACGGGAGAAGTTACTCCATTTTTTAAGCTTCCGTCGCGTGTGCAGCCTCAATGGTTAAACTTACATAGAAATCATGTGTGACGGAAATATTCTTCATAAAATTATCTAAAAAAAAATTCTCAGCAGTTTATGTCTATCTTTTACGGTTGACTCACAATAACACGTGTAATTCCTGATAGCTTAGCAGTTCGGATCATTCTGATTATATTTGTTTACTCTTACGTTTGTAAACCTGTCACTCATCCCAAATTTAAAAAAGGTAACATTATTACCTATTCAATAAAAAAATAATCATAGAAATCGGTAGATAAACACCGAAATTATACATAAAATAAGCCATCGCGCCCGTGATCAAAACCAAATCATTACTAATTTACATATAACATACTAGATGGCGCCAGGAGTTGCATCCTACAACACGTAATGATTTATTTTTTAGATTGTTATTAATACTTCATAGCGTTTTATTCCAAAATTTGCTATTAAACGGAAATACTGAACCGTTCATTAAAGCGCATTAAAAATCACCAAACTACACTGTTTAGGGAGTGCTATAAATTTAATAAATTGAAAACATTGCGCTGAATTTCACAATGCTTGAGCAGTGACTAAAGAAAAAAACCTCAGATATTTAAAAAACAACGCTACCCGTGCGAAGCTGGGACGATCCACTAGTCTATAATATCCTTTGTAAATATAAAATGTACCTTTAGAATTTTCTGCAAAAAGTTTGACGACCCCAAAACACTGCCTAGAGAAGGATAGGCTTTTACTGAACTTCGATAAATCATCAGTACTACCTTTAGACCCCTACTCACACTGTGTCTTCTGATAATGATACGTGTGATCGCAATAAACAAATCAATCATTAACTGCCCGTCCTGTTAGTTCATGAGCAGTTGAGCACTAACAGGGAAATGCTGGGGTTGATACCTATTGATAGCTATTTATCAGGAGCACATATATTAGTATCGTACTGTATTGAATGTTAAAACATACATACATACATATACTCACGGCTATGCTGTGTAGTGTCGGCTTAGAATAGCACTACCCCATTTCTTCCGATGGGTGTACGTAAGAGGCGACTAACGGTATTGGAGCTATTAAGGGATTTTTGGGCGATGCGATTGGAGACCCATCACCAACAACCTTTATTTCACCATCTTTCCAAAAGTGGCTGGGGAATTTCTAATTCCTTAGCTCTGGCTACCCCTTTTAGGGATTTATAGCCGTGAGTATATGTATGTATGTATGTACTCACGGCTATAAATCCCTAGAAGGGGTAGCCAGAGCCAAGGAATAAGCAATTTCTCAGCCACTTTTGGAAACTTGTGTGGGGAAAAGATGGTAAAATAAAGGTTGTTGGTGATGGGTCTCCAACCGCATCGCCCAAAAATCCCTTAAAAGTTCCCAATACCGTTAGTCGCCTCTTACGTACACCCACCGGAAGAAATGGGGTAGTGCTATTCTAAGCCGGCACTACACAGCGTGAATGTTAAAACATCGTAATTAATACGTACAATCAACAACAGTTTGGTCGATTAGTTTTTCGTTCAGAATAAAACCAAATTTTTATTGGTCAACTTCCTCCCTGCCCTTGGTTGAAGAGAATTTATGATTATCTAATGAAATGTTTATTTCTAGAACCAGGTGATAAGAAATACTGGTGATGACAAAAACAAGCAAATAGAAACACAAATGTTAGGCTGGATGGAGAAGGTGGAAACCCAAAGCAAGCAATACGAATATGTGGTCAGTAAACTGAATGAAGTTATGAAAGATGTTCAAGAGGCACGAGCTCTAGCTCAATCTGAAAGTAAACGGGCAGCACATCTGCAAGCACTGCTCAATGACAAAAATAAGCACGTTGAAATCCAAACCTCACCAAATAATCAGAAAGTTGCTCCCTTGGTAAGTGATTTATAGACATTCCAATTCAATTATAAGTTTAAAGATAAGTTTTTGCCAGGTTGGCCGAAGATGGCACAGAGCCGGGACGATGAGTGGGAAAATGATTGTTAAATAAAAGTTTAAGGGTTATAAAATCTATACTTATAATAAATCTGTAGAAAGGTCAATTCTGTACATGAAATATATTTTCAAAAAAACTATCAGGGGGTGATTAGTGATCGATACTGACGCCAAAAATGCAGTCAGTAAAATTTTTGTCTGTCTGTCTGTCAGTCTGTCGGTTTGTATGTTCCTTATGGAAACTACTTGACAGATTTTAACGAAACTTGGCGTGCTCAAAAAGGCTGGCGTCCGAAGTATGAAGAATAAAAGAGCATGTATGAAAAGATTGATGGATGTAAACGAAGCTAGAGAGGTTTGTCAGGATCGTAAAAAGTGGCGATCAATAGTCTCTGCCTACCCCAATGGGAACTAATGGCATGAGTATATGTATGTATGTATGTTTGAGAAAACGGGAGAAGTTATTCCATTTTTAAGCTTCCGTCGCGTGTGCAGCCTTAATGGTTAAAGTTACATAGAAATCATGTATGACGAATATTCTTCACAAAATTGTCTAAAAAATATTCCGCAACAGTATATGTCTATCTTTTATGGTTGACTCACAAAAACACGTGTAACTCCTTATAGCTTAGCAGTTCGGAGCATTCTGATAATATTTGTTTACTCTTACGTTTATAATACTCTCATTCTTCCTTAATTTAAAAAAGGTAACATTATTACCTATTCAATAAAAAAAGAATCATAGAAATCGGTAGAGAAACACCGAAATTATACATGAAATAAGCCATCGCGCCCGTGACCAAAACCAAATCGTAACCTACTAATTTACATATTACATACTATATGGCGCCAGTAGTTGCATCCTACATCACGTAATGTTTTGATTAATTATTGTTATAAATACTTCATAGCGTTTTATTCCAAAATTTACTAATAAACGGAAATACTGAACCGTTCATAAAAGCGCATTCAAAATCACCAAACTACACTGTTCAGGGAGTGCTATAAATTTAATAAAATGAAAACATTGCGCTAAATTTCACAATGCTTGAGCAGTGACTGAAGAAAGAAACCTAAGATATTTAAAAACCAACGCTACCCGTGCGAAGCTGGGCCGATCCACTAGTTAAAAATAAATGTATTGTAAAATTAAATTGATGAGCACTGTCGTTTTAGAAAACCACTACCCCATATTCTTCCATGACAACTATGGGATTTAGGGTTATTTATGGGTGATATGGAGGATACCAAATGAACTAATTAAACTAACTGACAAGGTAATGTTCTCCGAGCGTCCAAGCCCTTGTTTGTATGTATCGAATGGGCTTGTGCTAAGACAAAAATGAAATAGCGCAAAGTATTTTAAAGATATGCTGTTGACCAATTTAAAGGAAATAAAATCTGCTTAATGTAATTGCCTAAACGTATGTAAACGTTAATACCTCTGCAATGAATTCAGTGTAATGCTTGTGAAAAATGCTTACGTAACGTAACTTTTGGCAAAAATATTTAAACAATATGTTTGGCAGCGATAGAAACACGTTCTTGTGCATACTTCACCCATGTACGGTAGGCTAGTAAGGTACTACTCGTACAGCGTAATGATATGATAAATAATACCTCTTGATATGGTATAAAGTTTATTAATTAATTGACTTATTTATAACTAGTGGATCGTCCCAGCTTCGCACGGGTAGCGTTGTTTTTTTAAATATCTGAGGTTTCTTTCTTCAGTCCCTGCTTAAGCATTGTGAAATTCAGCGCAATGTTTTCAATATATTTAATTTATAGCACTCCCTAAACAGTGTAGTTTGGTGATTTTGAATGCGCTTTAATGAACGGTTCAGTATTTCCATTAAATAGCAAATTTTCGAATAAAACGCTATGAAGTATTTATAACAATCTGAAAAATAAATCATTACGTGATGTAGGATGCAACTACTGGCGAAATTAGTAAAGATTTGGTTTTGGTCACGGGCGCGCTGGCTTATTTTATGTATAACTTCGGTGTTTGTCTACCGATTTCTATGATTCTTTTTTTATTAAATAGGTCATAATGTTTCCTTTTTTAAATTAGGGATGAATGAGAGGTTTACAAACGCAAGAGTAAACAAATATAATCAGAATGTTCCGAACCGCTAAGCTATCAGGAATTACACGTGTTATTGTGAGTCAACCGTAAAAGATAGACATAAACTATAAAGGATTTTTTTTTTAGATAATTTTATGCAGAATTTTTCCGTCATACATGATTTTTATGTAAGTTTAACCATTAAGGCTGCACACGCGACGGAAGCTTAAAAAATGGAGTTACTTCTCCCGTTTTCCCAAAATTTCCCAAAATTCCCCTTTACTACTCTGCTGGAAAGTATACAAAAACCTGCGCAGGTGTATGAAGAATAATTGTACCAAGTTTCGTTAGAATCCGTTGAGTAGTTTTTGTTTCCATAAGGAACATACAAACCGACAGACAGACAGACAGACAGACAGACAGACAGACAGACAGACAGACAGACAGACAAAAAAATTTCTGATTGCATTTTTGGCATCAGTATCGATCCCTAATCATTACCTGATAGTTATTTTGATAAAATATTTCATGTACAGAATTGACCTCTCTACAGATTTATTATAAGTATAGATGATGTGGAAATGATGATGATGCGATCGCCCGTCTTGATGTCGGTAACGAACTGAACTGGAAAATGTGTTTATGCCGAGTAAGCAAAATGTGCGATTCTGCGGTGTAAATCGTACATGCTCCCGAGGAAAAGAAAACAGTATTATACAAACTTAATTATGAGGATTAGTAGTGATGATGATATGATACAATTGATATGAACAATTAAGTTTATGATTTTTGATTAGTTGATGAGTTTACAAATTAAGATTAACATTGTTCTTCAATGTCGGAGAACACTACTCTACGTAATACAGGTGAAGAACCCCTGTTCACTTGATCACTGTCACTATTTATTCGCGAAATAGGTCGTAGAACGAAATCATTTGCACTTTGAGATTGATCACTGCATTGCTTGGAATATTGTTTGCGCTGACGCGGCGCGATTGTTTGATAGTGGTCGCGCGGGGTGCCGGGGGCGCAGGGCGGGGCTGCGCTGGCAGCGCTCCCCGGCGCGGCGGCTGCGGCGGCTGCTCTCTCTGCTGCGGCGGTGGCGGCCCGCCAGCGCCACGCCATCACGATGCTCCCGATCACGCAGATGATGATGATAGCGTAAATAGCTATATAGTGATGAACATCGTGATAAGTTATGCTCCTTGCTAGTACATCTTCTTTCTTCATTGCTTCTATACTTTGTTCGACGCGATTTAGTTGCTGGCGGCTATCCGCGTTGATATCAGTTTGATTGTATATTTCGAGAAAGGGTGTATTTATTATTTGATTGATTGATGCTATTTCTGGGCTTATTATGCCTGATTGCGCCTTAATTTCTGATGTTCTATCGATGTGTGTATATATAGTCAAATCAGCTGTTTGTATTATGCAGTCGTTTGTGAATGTTATCATGCCTACACCGGTGAGTCGTTGACTCGTAATGTGATCTCCACACAAATACCTCAAGGTACAGTCACCGCAACAGAAATATAGAAATGTATTTAGTGCATTTAATTCGGCCCAATGCTCCTCACATTTACTTGTTTTTGTTTTGCACATCTTTGTGTCATAGTTTATTTCACAAAATTGATCTTCGGATGTCCAACGATGTATAAATGATTGTGGCCTACACATATAACTTTCGTACTTCAAACATTTTTCTATGTCCTGTGTTGTCAGGGTTAAGTATGTGCTGTATCTCAGATTTAAGGCTACATATTCCGCTATTGGGACTAATGATATATATTGATTGCTGCGTTTTTGAGGAATTGAGTGAATTCTAAAAATGTCGTAGCTTTCTCTGCTAACTAAAGGGATTTTTATCTCCAATAATAGATAAGTGTCAGTGAGTCTTGCTTTGGTCTTAAAAAGTTGATATATTTTGCTGAAGTCTTGATCTAGGCTAGCGATAGGCAGAGTCATGTCTTTCGGTAAGTGGCTTGATATAAAGTTGAGCTCTTTTTTAATTTGATTGGGAGATATTAAATGTATATTGAATATGCCATGATATATATTTGTGATAATATCGAGTAAGTCATTTTGCACCATTTTTAAGTTAGTATATAAATTACTTGCTATCATACTAAAGGTGAAAAACTCTTGTTTTCTCAATAAGCCCTGCATATCATCACGTGCTATATTGGATGCTTTCTTCAACTCGTTTATTTGCTGATTTACATATTTGTGCTGCCTATCGACCGTTGCTTGTAATTGTTTCATAATATTGTATTCGGCTTCTACAATCGAAGTTTGATTTTTCCACAGTCTTGCTAAGTGGTCTTGATTTGTTGATAAGATGTCGATATCTTCTTCATACTTTGCGGCGAATCGCTGATCCAGCACTCCAAACAGTTCTGATGCAACATATCCGACGCCATTTATTAGCCCTCTCTTAGCGCGCTGTCTGGTGTGCGAGGGGTTTCCCTGTCTCAGGAACATACTATTGTAGTAATCTAATTCTTGGTATTGATGACGTAATTGTGTTATCACTGCTCCACATTGAGTCGAGTCTTTGCCTTCGTTGCATATTGCGTCCATGCTATCGAGGTATTTGCTGAGTGTATGCATTCCTTCGGAATATGGTTGCATATTATAATAAACTACTAATCGCCAATCGTCTCTTATCAAATTCATATTATGTAGTTTGTCAAAGTAAAGGCTTTGGTTTGATTCAAATTGTAGAGGCTTGCTGAGAGTTGAGTTAATTATAGAACAAAAACTATTTGATACAAAAGTAAATAATAATAATAAAATCGTTAACATTGTACTTAAACTGAACTTATTCGGTTTGGCTAACTTAGTCTTTATTTTATTTGGTCTTTGCTCGTCATTTTTTAATTGATTATCAGTATTACTAACTTCACGACTTGATTCATGAACGGGTAAAATAGATAACTTAACTACTGGCCGTTTTATACAGCCGTTTTTTGTTTTTACGGTTACAACCCTAACGTATCCGTCTTTGCCAGGGTGGGTGTTCATAACTCGACCCATGGTCCATCGACCGACTGGTAAGTTATCATCGTGAATGATTACCATGTCGTCAATTTTAATATTGGGTTGAGGCCGGCGCCATTTGCTTCTTTCTTGTAAGGTAGTTAAATATTCAAGTCGCCATCTCTTCCAGACGTCTTCGACAATTTTTTGTGATAGTTGCCACCTAGTGCGTAGGTCTCTTTCTGTTTCTACCAGCGTGAGGGTTGGCCCAGTCATTAAAAAGTGAGATGGTGTAAGAAAATTTAAATCATCTTTGTCTTCTGTTAGCGGACACAGTGGCCGAGTGTTAAGACAGCTTTCCAGCTGTGCCAGAACAGTGGAAAACTCTTCGTAGGTCAGCTTTTGATTGCCTACGACTCTTCTCAAGTGATACTTCAGGCTACGCACTGCGGCTTCAAATAGCCCTGAAGCTGAAGGGTTGCTAGGTGCATTGAAATGCCAAGTTATATCCATGTCTGCTATGTCTTTGAGTAATGCTTGATCTACTATATTTTGTAAAAGTTGATATTCTTCACGCAGGACGCGATTGGCACCGACGAAATTCGTGCCATTATCGCTATACATATGTTTTGGTGCCCCTTTTCTTGCTGACATCCTGCGCAAGGATGCTAAGAATGCTGATGATGATAAGTCTGTCACCGCTTCCAAGTGACAGCTTTTAGTACTTAAACATACATAAACTGCTACGTAAGCTTTGCATAATTTAGCATTACGTAATTTTGACGACTTGATATCGAAAAATCCTGCATAGTCAACACCCGTATGTAAGAATGGGCGAGATATATTACATCTCGCGAAAGGCAAGTCGCCCATTAGTTGCGTGCACGTTTTAGTTTCATTGCGCTTACATATTACGCAAATTCTTAATCTTAACTTAACGGCTCTGTTACCTTTTATAATCCAGTATTTTTGGCGAATAAATGATGAAGTTAGTTTAGGACCCCCGTGTTGGGATAACGCATGGTAATGATCTATAACTAATAATGTTAGACGACTATGATATGGTAATATTATTGGGTGTTTGACTTCGTATTCAATTGACGCATTGCGTAATCGGCCGCCAACCCGAAGTAAACCGCATTCATCTAAAAATGGATTTAAACTTATAATATTGCTACTTATTTTAATTTTTTGATTTAGTTGTAATGCTTTTATTTCATCTTGATATTCTATATACTGTACATATTTTATAATTTTTTCCTTTGCTAAATTAACATCTTGTGTATCTAAGTAACATTTCTCTCCTTTACCGATTTTTTTCCATTTTAATATCCATGCTAAAACGTGTATTGCTTTTTTTAACTTACTATATTTATTCAATATATTTTCAATCACATCTTCTTGTTTAAGTGTGACAGTAGCTACTTGTTTCACTTTCTTAAGCTCTTCTTGTGTGGTGTATTCTTGCTGGTCCCCCATACCTTGTGAATCGAAGGAAGATAGCCAGTTCGGCCCTTCCCACCACAGAGAATGATATGCTAATTTTGTTGGAGATAAACCTCTTGATGCGCAGTCGGCGGGATTTTCCGCTGACTTGACATATCTCCAACAATCTCGGGGCATAATATTTGTGATCTCTATGACTCTATTTGATACGAACTGCTTCCATCGCTTTGGATTTCCATAGATCCAACCTAGGGTGACCATGGAGTCAGTCCAGCCATATGTCCTAATATCATATTCACTAAGACATTCTTTCATCTTCTTCATCACTCTTGATAGAAGAAGTGCTGCACTTAATTCCAAACGGGGAAGTGATATTGATTTGCTTGTGGGAACTAATCTTGTTTTTCCAACCAGAAGTGAAACTGATGGGAGACCTTCTCGTTTGACTTTACAATAAATAACGCATGCGTAGCATTTTGTGCTTGCATCCGCAAACCCATGAAGCTCTATTATGTCATTTTCACAGGTGTTAATCCATCGTTGTATTTTATATTTATTTATATTATGTAAGTCATTTTTCAGGACATTCCATTCATTTTCAATATCTGCCGGTAACTCTTGGTCCCATTGTAGGTTCTGATTCCAAACCGATTGAAAAAGTAGTTTTAGTTGCACTGTAACAGGTGACATGAAACCACAGGGATCAAAAAATTTTGATATATCGCTTAGTAAGGACCTTTTAGTATATTTCTTACCATTACTTATAATTTTTGAAGAAAATTTAAAACAATCTTCTTTTGAATCCCATTGCAACCCTAATGCTTTTGCTGTTTCTTTTTGTTTGAATTCAAATTGATCGTTACTTGAATTCGTTATTAAATCTGGTATATTTGATTTCCATTTATGGAGAGTAAAACCACCTGATTTCATGATATTGATTATATCTTGCTGTAATTTCATAACGGATTCCTTACTAAATCCACCATGTAGGGCATCGTCCATGTAATATGATTGTTCTATGATCCTAATGACTTCTGCTGGGTATATATGTTTGTAATCCGATGCTAACTTTCTCAACGTCATCATCGCCAAAAACGGCGCTGCCTTAGTGCCGTAAGTGACGGTACATAACTGATATTGTGATAGAGGTAAGTGAGGCTCGTCACGCCAAATGATTTTTTGAAACTGCTTTTGATTATCGCTAATAAGAATATTTCTAAACATTTTCTGAATGTCTGCTATAAATGCGTAAGGGAACTGTCTCAATTTGATTAATAAAGACTGCAAGTCTTGTTGGAGATTGGGCCCTCGGTACATGAGATCATTCAAACTATTATTTGAAGATGATTTGCCTGACCCATTGAATACAACTCTTAGACTAGTAGTCTCGGAATCCGGACGAGTCACGCAGTGGTGACAGAAATAATATGCTGAATCTTCATTATTTCGACTCGGTTCCATATGACCTAGATCTAAATACTCGTGCATAAAATTGCTGTATTCTCGTTTTATTTCACAATTTTTTACAAATTTGCGTTCAAGCTGTTTAAATTGTGCAATAGCCATAGGTTTAGAGCTGCCAAGCTCTTGTTCAAAATTAGGCTTAAATGGGTACTCCACCACATACTTTCCGTCTTGATTACGTGTAGTCGTGGAGTTGAAATGGTCTATACAGAATTGATCTTCTACTGATAAATGAGATTGCTCGCCTATGTCTTCTATTTCAAAAAACTGTTTTATTTGGTCGAGATCGGGGCCGTTGAGTATAACATTACACTGGAACGTCTTGATATTTCCACATAAAATCCATCCGAGGCGTGTCTGTTGTACTACCGGGAGGTTATGGTTTTCCCGAATTATACCATTCATAATAATGGTAGTGTAAACGTCAGCACCTAACAATAAGTCTACAGGGCGACTAATGTAATAGTCGGGATCTGCTAGTTGTACACTGTCTAGGTGTGACCAGTTGGGCTTTTTAAAACTTTTATTAGGTAAATTATTGATTAAATTGTTCATTATAAATAAGCCTGTGCTAAAATTAAAATCTTGATAAAGTGATGATATACGGGCTGTGATTACCCCTTTACAGTTATTAGCCGTAGTTCCTACGCCATAAATAACCCCTTTGCAAAATTTTCGTGATATCCCTAACCTTTGTGCCGCATTTTCCGAAATTATTGATGTTTGCGATCCCATGTCTATAAGTGCTCTCATCAACATTTCGGAACCATTACCTGAGTTAATTTTTACCAATGCGGTTGCCAGCAAAGTTTCGTAAATATTTTCTTGTGAAGTATGGCTAACGTTTCTGTTTTTCGAACCTTGATTATACGAATTACTCGACGAAGATTGCTTTTCTTGCAAAAATGCATCGTGTAATAATGTATTGTGTTTACCTGAACAACTAGTGCATCTTTTGTTTGAAAAACAGCCTTTACCGTGATGGTCATAGAGACAATTTTCGCACAAATTGAATTTCTTTATTGTGTCGCGTTTTGATACTGGACTTGATGATCTGAATATTGGGCAATGATAAATGCCATGTAGATCACCGCATACTTGACAACTCTGCGAAACTGATGAATGATATGTTTTGCTAGATTTGTTGTTTAAGAACCGATACGGTTTTGTTTTATTTATAGATTGGGTTCCCGAGGTTATTTGTTTTTCCGATTGATTAAAATGTTCCTTTTTGGGGTTCCTTGTCGACTCTTGCTTCCGACGGGAAGATTCCAAAGAGGTAAACTTAATTTCTAAAAATGACATAAAATCCTTAAGACTAGGCAAATCCCGTGGGTTTTCCAGGGACTCCACATAGTCGTTATGTGTATCTGAGTCTAATTTTTGAGATAAAATATATACAATAAGTGGGTCCCATTCAGACGTACGGACCCCTAAATTATTAATAGAGTTAAGACATTCGTTGACCGTATCATGCATTTTTTTAATTGGAAATGATGATTGTTGATTTATGACGGGCAAAGACAATAAAATATCGACATGAGAATTAAAAATTAACTTAACATTATTATACCTATGATTTAATATCTCCCAGCAAACATCGTAATTATCTGAGGTGATATGCAGATGCGAAACTAATTTCTCGCTCTCTCCTCGAAGCTTGCTTTTTAGAATTTGCATTTTGGATGCTTTCGGTAGGCATCGATTATTGTGGACTGACTCAACAAAAAGATCTTTAAAAGATAACCATTGATAATAATTTGCTGAAAATGTGGGGATATCAATTTGCGGCGTCGATTTTTCTTGATGTGACATGGCCCACATTTTTTTGTTGATGACCTTCACCATATTCTCAAACCTTTCCTCATAAATTGAAAACACCTGGTCATATTCTTGATTATCTTGTACTGATTCGCTATCGATTTCCCAGTGTAGCGAATCGATTGCGGACCATCTTGATTGGAGTTTTTTAAGGGCATCATTGAACTCCCATTTTTCATTTAATTCCTCTACATTTAAACTAGACAAAGTACGTGCTATTGCCTTGAAGTTACTTTTTTGCTTACGAAGTAATTCGTCGGTTTTGCTGCTGACTGACCTAGTTGAGTTGGATGCGCTATACTCAAACGTGGGGGTTTTCAATTCCGGATTTCCGGCGATGGTTGGTTCTATCCTTGGAGGTGCCAGAGGAGTGCGGGGTTTTACCGGGTTCGAACCAGTACGTTTAGCTTCTGATGGCACATATGAGGAAATAAGCATTAACGACTCGTTATAAAACTCTTCGGTTGATTTGTAACACTTCTCCATAAAGTAGGCATGATTAGTGTCATCAAATTCACACAACTTGATATGAGTTTAAATCTTTTTGTTCATGAAAACCTCATGTGGGGATTATTACTAATAAATATGAGTTGATTGAAACTCTTGCCAATATTGGTTCAGAGTTTCCACCTTTCTCTTAATATAGGAGGGCGTCTTACGATCCGCTCCGTCTTTCTTGAAATTGGTGACAAGCTGTCTTAAAGCTGCCACGATTTGATACTGATTAACAATAAGATCTTCCATTTTACTGAGTTGATAACTTGATGACGCAATAAAGGAACAATCTTACTTGGATATGCTCGAACGGGTGTACTGCCGCACGATACCTTGCTCTTGATTGATGATGGCCTGGAGGACTATGTCGCCTAGGCCGCTGATGCACACGATGAGAGTCCACACACGAGGTGCAATGTCAACGCACTTGTTAGGAAGACGCGAATCACTCGCGAATGGGCCCGCTCGGTTGGCTTACGAAGGACCAAAATGTACGGTAGGCTAGTAAGGTACTACTCGTACAGCGTAATGATATGATAAATAATACCTCTTGATATGGTATAAAGTTTATTAATTAATTGACTTATTTATAATGATGTGGAAATGATGATGATGCGATCGCCCGTCTTGATGTCGGTAACGAACTGAACTGGAAAATGTGTTTATGCCGAGTAAGCAAAATGTGCGATTCTGCGGTGTAAATCGTACAACCCATATTTATCAAAAGCAGCATACAATTCCTTCAAAGACTTTTAATAATAAGATTAATATTTAATTGCAGACGAGGATGAAAGAAGATCACTCTGGCCCCATAAGCGACGCTTATAAACCTATATTAGACAACAGCTTGGCAACTAAGACACTTGAAGAACTTCATATAAAAGCTAAAGAACTTTTCAATACTGATTCATCAGAGGATTCCAGTTCCAAAGATGATTTGAGTGAAAAACTAATTCTAGCCAAAGTGATACCTTCAGCAAACAAAATTAAGATAGGCAAAACTAAACCATCGAAACAAAAAGAGCATTCTTCAAATATTAACATTAAAAAGAACGATACGAAAACTAAGAATAATAGTCTTCATATAGATACTGCAATCATCAATAGAAGGTATATATATTGATTTCACATTTTACATGGATGCTCGTATTTGTATAATAAATTTTCCTTGTTTATTATAATGTCAAAGAATAACTACAAATTCAGTAATATTACAGCCCGGAGAAAATTGTTCGAGCCAAGATATTGGAGGAGGTAACCAATCGGTTTAATTCTGTCAAAGCTGATCCTTCTTTAAATGGAGATAATGGTCTATCAGATTTTGATAAACAATGGTCTATTTATAATCAAAAGTACGGTTCGAAAGAAAGGGTGAGTTGCGTGTTTTATCTCAAAATAAAAAGTGGTCACATTAACTTTTGAGGAGGTGTATATTGAAACCATGAATGCAAAGTTTATATGCCAATTTGCTTAAGAAAACCATATTAGTATTCAGGTAGTAAACAACAGGGGTGGCGATGGCGTTGCCACATATGTATGAACAACTTTCATACATATGAACAAGGCGAGTTTATACATCAACAATGGTCTATAATGGAAAGACGTTTTATTTTTGTGAAACATTTTAAAATAAGCAAACTAAGCAACAAGTAGATGCTAGAACTATACCATAGTTCTATAAAGAGCTGTTAGGATTATATCCCGAAACATTGGAAGTGTCCCAACAGTTATATTGAACTAAATATTGGGGAACTAATGGGATGCACCCAGATTTATTCTTGTTTGTCTAAAAATTCTAAAACCGTTATGCAAACCGAAGTGGATCTTCAAAGCGGATAACGCAACTGAGCACATGCTTAAATGACCATCAAAACATAGAACAAAATGAAGCACTGGCTCTAAGGGTGTAAATAGTCTATCGTAGGATTTCTAAAAAATGCTTTATTCATTACATGTATCTTATTTCATCAGGAATTCTAGGCCTAGGGTATTAAGGAAACCTAACTTATACTATATTGAAACAAAATTTTCATTTTCAGGGTATTTCGAGGTATGAAAAAATTAAACGAACAATATTGGCGTACATAGATAGTAGAGTGGAAGGAGAAAACATTACATATATTAAAGGGAAGGAACTTGATAATATTGCCATTAATTCAATCTTCAACACTTCAAGCGTGGCAAAGGTGAAAAGTAAAGCGTTGTCACTTATGAGACCCAAAGATAAAAAACATTTACCAAATACAAATAATGGCATTAAAAATAGAAAACTTAACAGTCCGAATAATTCACCAAAGCAAATAAAATCGGTAATAAATAAGGTTTCAAGATCCCAAAATAGTCCAGTATCAAGAAAGCTTAAAATGATTCTACCTAAAAAGCTGGAAACGCCCGCCATGGAAAAAATAGACATACCTAAAGCCGGCGACAGTGATACTCAAATATCAGACAGTTCTACCGATGCCAGTGACGATACGCCAAAACAAGTAAAGGAGAACTTGAGTTACCTGTCATCAAAAACCGTTGAAAACTTAATAAATTCACCTGTACGTAAACCCACTACAATCAATAGTAAAATTATGGAAAGCGAGAGCGATTTTCCAGCTAATAAGACTTTGGAGTTAAATAAAGTAAACTCTGATCCAAACATTAACTATCTTAGCGGTGCTCTTAATTCTGAGCTTGAAATTAAAGGTATTGAAGAATTTGAACATGAATCAATTGGAATCACTTCTCCGTTAAAAAAATATTTATCCGAAGGCAATATACAAGCGATTACTAAACAAGCTAAAGGAGTGCTCAAAAATGCGGCTTCTAGTTCTTCTATATACAATAAAAAGAAGGTCATTTTTGATTTAGATGCTATTCAGACTAAATCTATAAGTACGTCACCATCTCAAAGTACAGAGAAAAGTGATTCTAACGAGAAATATGATTTAGGACTAATAAATCTTGATGATGACGAGTGGGACATATCCAGGTAAGATAAAAAACAAAAACTCTGTGTCGTAATTTATAGTCACAGATTAATTAACTTCAATTAATTTTCTTTTTCAGTATTGAAAATGATCTGATAAAAAATGAAAATATACTGGGTTCTCGGACAAGTCCCAAAATAGCTGAATTAAAACAAACTATAGAGGCACAACTTGCGAGGAGGAGTGAAACCCCTTCCACTTTGCTAGTGGGAGGTGTGGACGTGTTGAGAGGGCAAACAAAAAGTGGGATTAATGGCAGCACAACAAGCTTGGGTAGCTCTATGCTAGATGAGGAGTCCGCGAAAGAACCTATCGTTAATGTTAATTCTTACATGGCTAAGAATTCAAGAAATTCTCAGAATGGTCTTGAAATGTACCCCTGAATTACATTTTAAATTAACTATTGTAATATAACGTTATTTTCTTACAGAGCTATTTATGCTACCCTTTTTCTACCATTGGCCATTGTAGTTCAGGCTTAAGAATGTCACTACCCCTTTCTCCCCACGGGTGTCGTAAAAGGCGACTTAGGGTATGTGGCTTTTTTAAGTGGTTTTTGGGCGATGCGGTGGGAGACCTATCACCAACAATACTATAGTTCGTTATATTAAAAAAATGCTCCGCTGTTACACCGCGCTGTTCACCCAGTGTAACCTCGGAGCATTTTTTTTACCCCTAACCGTTACAACACCAACGTCTTTTTGACGGTCGCGTTGTAAGGTAGGTATGTGATGATAATATTATTATTATTGTATATTAGCAGAACTTTACAAAAGACGCGAAGTGAGTAATTTGTTCAATTTTCTCTCGGTACGCAAAATCTTTAGTAAACACAAACTACAATAAATATACAACTACTTAATGTTCTATTCACATTCCTTGGAATACATGTTTTATTAGGTCTCAGTCCAATGAATATTGAAAATTTAAGATATGCATACAAAATCAGCCTTGCGTTAGGCATATTTCTAATGAACCTATGAACTCCTAGTACTTGTCTAGTAATAGCAATTTTGTTTAAAAATAGCAGCATTTTGCAAAAATAATTAAGTGTTTTTATCCCTTGATGATTTTGAAAACGCGAAAATTTTGCAAGTCCAAACACGGTATGTATCTACGATATGTTTTGGCTACGATAATTGCAGAGCTGTTAAATGGCGTGCGTTAAGGTGGCGTACCATGCAGCTGTATCGAGCTGGTTACTATGTCAAAAAACTCTGCCTAAATAGTGCCTAATTAGTATAAAACTAAAAAAATAGTGCCTCTTTAGTTTAGGAAATAAACACCATTGTCACTGTGTACGCTGGCGTAACGTCAAGCTAGCGTACACATCGCCGTACTCGAAAACGGCTAATTGTAAAGCAACAGAGTTTACACGAAAAAACTCTTCCTAAATACTTCTCCCGTTTTGGAAAATTTCATAACGATTGATCTTGTAGGAACAGAGATATTGAACAAGACTTTTCAATGACATACCGTCCTGGCGTAATGCCAGCGTACACAAATAGTGCTTATAGAAAGGGACCTTTTCTTTTAATAAACTCTATATGTATAAATAGTGCGTCAAATTCTGCCCCTCTTAGTGTAAAAACTTCATGCAAATACGCAGTGGAAAGATTTAAGAAATCTATGTTAAGTTTTAGGAACAAATGAATAGAAGTACAGACGCGATCAAAATGTATAATTAATGAAATTATGTAGGTAATTATAGCGGAAATATAGCGTTTTTTGATGATATTTCTACCCTGCCTACGTACAGTCATTTACAGAAAAAAGACCTTAAGTTTGTAAGATATTTTTATTCAAACTGTAAGTAAGAAAGTAGGTATGTTAATCTTAAGTATTTTAATGTTCACGATGTTCCTTGGACCCATTTTGTGTTGTGTATGTTTCTGTAAATTACTGTACTTGGGGTAAAAAATCGGAAGAACCATATTATATGCATTCCGGATATCCACCCCGTTCAGGGTGGATAGAAGGACATGCGTTTCCGAATATCCGACTTAGGATTTTTTAGGGTAGATAAACGGAATAAGCCAAATGTTCAGATATTTATGATCACCCTGTCTGAGCAGATAACTTTGACGAGTTGTGCTTTCAGATATTATTGTCTCGTTGTGTGTTCAGATTTAATTGAAAACCCACTGCTCATATATTTGTGGCGAATTGGGTGTTCAGATCTTATTGATCTTATTTACCGTAAAGAATTTATTGAAATTTATTGTTGCTCAGAAATATTTGAGTACCTCGGCCGCTCCGATATATCTGATGGCGACTGTACGCCAGCTTACGCACGCGTTAAGTGACGTTTGGTGTAACGGACAGATTCTTCGCTGTTAAACTGGAGAACAGTGCGGTGTAACAGCGGAACATACCCCTTATTATCAACCGATAGGATTTCGTACATGTACGTTCATATACAGGGTGTAATTGTAATGACTGTTTTCCTTGAAAAGTATGATTAATTATCACGTATAGAGGCAGAATTCGTTGAAAAAAAACACACTTATTTTTTTTCAAATTTTGTTAAAATTTGCACTAAGAAAGTAGTACTATTGACACCAACACGCTCAATGTATGCGTGAAACGCGATGACAAGGCGGGCAACTCAGCTGACAGCTGCGACCCGCCCCGTGACCTTTAACCGGCGGCCAAATCAAATCAAGGCCAGTAAAGTAATCAATCGAACTTAGCTTCTAATATCTTCTTATTTTTTACATGTTATTATTTGACATGATAAATTTGAATAACACTACCCCATAGTTAATACTGCGTTGGAATGCGGCAGTATGTTCAGAGAAAAATTCATAATTCGTAAACATCGATCGCCGCGAAATTCAAAATCTGCATGTATCAACAAGTCGGGCGGGCTTGTCGGCATTACATCAAAGGAACAGTATTAGTACTAAGTTAGTTGTTTTGTAGCTCATTGTGTTTGTGTCGCTTATGATTGGATGTCACTTTGATTTTTCGCATTAATTTTCGGAGTGTGAGTTCAGTTTTAGTATCTTGTGTTGTGATTGTGTTGAGTAAATATGGCGTACACGAACCAGCAAAGTTCAGTGTTGGTGTTTTATAATGTTAATTCTCAAAATGTTCTGCGTTTTGCGCAAATAAAGGTGATAGCCCGGATCTGCCACTGCCAATCAAAACGGGGTGAGTTATTTTTATTCGTATTCTTTAGTTAACTGTGATAGAGTACAGATACACCCGTTTAGAGCCCTTTAGCCCCGAGAGAGTTTAGTAAACACCAAGAACTCCTCCAATTTCGATGTCGGTTAATGAATGAATAGGTATCTCTTGCGCACTTTATTTTATGCCACGTAAATGCATCGTTTCGAGGGTCTCTATTTGTTTTTAACTTTATTATCTTACGCTCATGCAGTACACGCCGTTACTACCCTTTGGGGAGGCAGAGATGTAAAGTAAAACAAAAATAGCGGTAGCTGATTATTTAGGACGACAGTTTTGTTATAATCGTCGGTGTTAATTAATAGAGATAGATTTTTTACATACATATTCTCACGCCATTAGTTCCCATTGGGGTAGGCAGAGACTATCGATCGCCACTTCGTACGATCCTGGCAAACCTCTCTAGCTTTGTTTACATCCATTAATCGTTTTACTTGAAAATGTTTGAATTACACTACCCCATATTTAATACTGGATTGAAATACGAGGCGACTAAGACCACAGCCTCACCAGGCGCGGCGATAAGTTCAAAGAAAAATCAAACATAGTCGCGAAATTCAATGAAATTTTGCATTGCTGTCATAATGCGGTTTATACGGTCACGAGCAAGTGTGCGCAAGACTAGATGGTCACATGACGCGCCCGCTGTTCTCTGTGTGTGGGTGAGACATTATACGGGTAGGAGTGTGTGCGCTAGGCTAGTGTAGATAACCACAGTTTTCCATCTGATGGAGAAAGTAAGTTTTTCTGCTAAAGCGGTTTTAATCTTTTTGTTTATTTCATATGGTGGATGTTAAGCATTAAACTTTAATATACGAATTAATATTGAAGTAACAATCGCCGTCAAACTAACACGCTGTATATGTCGCAGGAAAATCGTCAAACTCGTTAACTTATAAGTTTCCTTCTAGGTTGTCGGCAAGGAAAAAGATATTGTAACTGACCATCTAGTTTGTAGCGTCTAGTCCCGTGTACAGGTTGTTTTTACGTTGGGAATAGATTTATGCGGAAAAACAAGGATACACCCAAATGAAAAACAGTTTTGTGTATTTCTGATATTTATTAGGGTAAATTTATTTATGACTTCTTCTTGGTATACATCTGCCTTGTCACCACGAATTCTTCTGGACCAGCAGCGAGCTGAATTAAGACCGACCTTGTAACCAGCAGATGCTCCTATCTCACAGTGAAAGCCTTACCTGAAGCACAAAGAGGAGTTCGATCAAAAGCTTGAAATCAATTAGTAACGGGTTTGGCTGGCAATCTCTTTTAGGTACCAATGAGTTAATTCATGGTGATACTGATACAAATGTACATATTTTTTTCCAAGTAACAATTATGCCCATTATTTACATTTGTTTGTTAATATTAGGCATATACATATTTAAGTTAAAAATTAAATATAGTTAAGAATTATTTTTGGCTGATCTGAGAGCAGTCCAAGTTCCAACGCTTAAACCTACAACACATCATTTTTAGTAACTGAAACATGAAAAATCTATTTGTCATGACTTACCAATACGTTGGTCGTTGGCATGGCAACTCCTGGCACGTATGGCCAGCGCTTGGCCTTGTATTTGTGGTAAGCACGACCGCCTACAAGATGGGTTTGTCCATACGAACACCACCAGCAACAATACCTGTAATTTGATTATTATGTTGAATATCGAAATGTCAATAATAAATAACAATAATTTAATAATTAGTTTACTTCAGAAAGAGCCTCTGTGTAATCAAAGTTTAATCAGAGTAGGTAAGTGAAAATCATCATGAACATCCTAAATATAGTGTCACAAGTTCATCATAGAATGCTTACCAAGATGCAATACCAGCCATCCTCCGTCAACCATTGTTTCTCCTAGGCTACATGGAACGTACCACAGGCATGACTCCGACAAGCACGGTGTTACCTTTAACAAACAAGAAATGTTTTTGTTGAAATAAACACAAATTTAAAATGTTGAAAGCTAATCTAAGTTTTAAAAAAATAACAATCACTCTTGCAGACACTTTTTCATATAATTCGGCAGACCAAAGTTCATTTCCGTTGCTTAGGAGGTCATTAATGTGATAGATAAAAATAAGTTGAGATTTTTTAAGATGTTGGCTGATCCAACTTGGTAAGGATTGCAAGAAGCTCACAGAAGGGGTCATTTTGACATGGTATGTAGTGATAAGATAATCTTGCCCCAATCACCCGCCATACCAAATTAAGTATAGTAAATTAGTCCACATTAAATGCACTACCAGCGGCGCTAGTATAGCAAGTAATAACAGTCGAGATATCTCGTCTGTCGTGGCTTCCGAAATTCTCGGACTCCTCCCACTTTTGTTAGCACAGTCTTGTACGTCGAGAGAGGACGACAAATCTTTCATGGCCGAGAAGACGTTTATTCGTTCACTTTCCGTCGGTCAATTAGGTTTTTTACTTTTTATTTTAGTGTGTATTTGAGTTCATTCAAAATTAGTTGGTGTCTTTCTACCACTTTGCTTACGGCTAATTATTTTACCCATTTTAGAGGTTTATGTAGGTATATTAAATACACTCTTATATTTTTCTCGTTTCATAACACATTATGGATAATATACCATTTATACAGCTTTGAGTAAACGAAATTTCAACAGGTAGAAATTTTCAAGATTTTGTTGACGTTGGCAGAGAGAAGTTGTCATTCTATGGGTTATTTGCCACCATCAACAAGATGGTCGTTTCGTGTTGTTTTGTTATGTTTCTTTTAATATAAAGAAACGGATTTCAAGGATGGAGTACTATTTGTTGATATAGTAAGTATTTAAGTTTCTTTATGAATATGCGAGTGATTATAATGTGTTGTATAAGTTTAATGTGCATTTTTTTAACTTTACAGACCAGTGTATTCGAAACTCAAAACACCATCCCCGATTTAGCCACTATTTGGCTTCATCCCTCCAATGCACAAGTGGATAGACCATGTGGAGTTGTGGACCCTCGTAACTTGAGGCCCATCCGGAGATCATAGAATCCGGCAAACCGATATTGATCGGATGAGACTTAATAAAATCGTAAGTTTTCATTTCACTTTTTACAAGTCGTAAGTATAGCGTACAAGAAATAAAAAAGAAACAATTCGCAATCTAAATCCTATAGAGAATGCTATATGAATCTAAAAGTAATGATTGATAGTATCTGCCTTCCCCAGTGAGAACTTTTGACGCGATCCTATGTATGTATTGACGATGATATGAAATAAGTAGTTAAACCAAAAATTAAATATTACTCCTCAATCTTATTTTGGAATAGACATAACACTTATACTTACCTATGCCACACCATACCTATACTCATGGCTATAAATCACATTATTTTGTATAAAACAGGGTATATACATCTAGCCAAAACTTCTCAGTTCATTTAATTATGTATGTACAAGTAAAGCTTCATCTAGGCATAGACACCTAAATAAGAACGTTAGGTGACCATGTTGAGCAGTACACATGATCTCTGTACCCCATCGTAAGGTTATGAATGGAGGTGTTATGACTAGATTATACTTAGAATCACCGAAGTAACTAATGCATATTTTCTTTATTTTCAGAACATTGCGGAAAAGGAGTATCATATATATATATATATATATATATATATATACCCATCTTACTTTGAATGTCCTCTAATAAGACCGAGAAGCTTCTGATTAGTATATAAGTGTTGCTGTTGCAAATTTGTTTTGCTAATTTAGTTTTAGTTAAATAGTGAACTACTATACTGTGTGTAACTGAAATGAGTATGTCTTGATGAATTCAAAACATTTTAGTTAGTCAGTATTGGTAACATATTGTAAGTAAGTGTATCAAATAAGACAAGAATGATACAATAGTGCTTTAAATGCAACTCTTATTATGTGTGAGTTTTTAATAAAGTTTTGTATTATTGCTGTGTAAGTTAAAATGCTACCTTGATTATTTGTATAGCTGTGCGGTTGGGGTTAAAATATATTTATATAGCTGCATGCACTATTATAATATGGATTAATTTGGCAGTTTGTTTTAAAACATTGCTTTGTATTGTCATTTAATAGACTACTACACTATAACTATGTGTTGCTGTTGAATAATTTTAAGATATTGCTTTGTATGGATTTTACAAAAGTGGCTTAACTTGTGTTCAACAATAAATATATATAATATAAATAAATGTCTTCTTTTCGTATCCTTGTTTTTATTTCAAATACCTATTTCCTGTTATCATATATATGAACATATTGCCATCAAGTGTATGGCTAAAGCAATATATAGATTGCAACCTTGGGGCAATTTTGTTGCCCAGCATAATGCTGATGCTGTGGTAAAATAGCTGTGCCTGCATAGTTTAATAGAGTTAGATAATTGCGGCACAATAAAAGAAGGTAAAGTTTACAAGCAACGATTTAATGATTAAATGTGAATCGAAAATTGCTCGATTGCTGTGTAGTGTCGGCTTAGAATAGCACTACCCCATTTCTTCCGGTGGGTGTACGTAAGAGGCGACTAACGGACTTAGGGATTTTTGGGTGATGCGGTTGGAGACCCATCACCAACAACCTTTATTCTACCATCTTTTCCCCACTCAACTTCCAAAAGTGGCTGTGGAATTTCTAATTTCTCAGCTCTGGCTACCCCTTTTAGGGATTTATAGCCGTGAGTATATGTATGTATGTATGTAAGAAAGTTCATATACCTGCAATCTGAGGCCAACACAATTGCCCTAACTGCGCCTGCGTAACTTAATAGAGCTTCAAAAAAAGGCAACAAAATAAAAGAAGGTAGAGTTTTAAAACAAATTTTAATTAATAAAATGAGAATCAATAATTAATCTTCTCTTTGCTTCACCTTCTCTCAAAAAATTTAAATTACGCTGTTGTGGGATGTTAGGTAAACCAATTTCTCTTAAATCAGGGTTCTCCACATCTGCAATCGGAAACCTGAAAAAATGGGGTAAATTGTATTAGTATTCTTGTCTAAGCTGTGAAGCATGTGTATGAATTTTAGTTGGTGTTAATTGAATTGTATGTATATAATTCTTATTATACCTGAAATGCAGCATAATATTGTATATTTAATGTCTTATTGCTGTTTTAACACATTGCCTTGTTTAATTAACTTTTTGTTGTATTGCTTTATGTTACTGTTTTAACACATTGCTTTGGTTAGTTATAATATAATATAATGCTACACTTCTAATGTATGTGATGTGTTGATTGAAGTAATTGTTTAGCCTTTTGTAAGTAGGTGTTTTGTATGTATATTACATTTTATTACTGTGTATATTGTGTTTATTCTAGTAAAGGAATATTATTATTTATATCTTTCTTTCATTTACAAATACCTGCTTGTATTCTAATATGAAATACCCCTTTTCATCTTGTAGCCAAACGTTATCTTAAACCTTATTTTAAACATTAAACAAAATATACAGACATACCTATACTGTAAACAAATATAGTACAATAGCACTAATGCAGTTCTTCTCATGGGTTGCATATGGGGCTTTTTAAGAGGTTATCTCTGTTTCTATCTTCCCCAATTAACTTAAAAAAATGGTTTAAGAATACTCAATTCCAATGTTCAATTCATTGTCGGGAAGCGAAAATGGATTTGAAGCATCACGAATGCTACGCCTTTGCATTTTACGCCCGGCTCGTCTCGCCACGGGAAATTATAATAAGGAACTGCCATTCTTGAACAAAAATAACATTTAACCCACTTGCAAAACTGTTATGATGTTATCAATTGTATAAATAACAAGAAAGACGACAATACTTACTCGTAAACAAATACTACACAATACACTTACGAATTTAAAACTTACAGACCGAAATATAAAACAGAACTATTTGGTTTTGCAAATAACTAATTTAATATAATAATATTTCAATAAATAACACACCAAACGAAAGCAAAATAATGATAACTTGAATAAAATATTTCGATTATTCCTTGTCGTTACCTCAACCCGACCAAGACAATAGTCGTCGACACTTCCCTTCAACCAAACGTCAAAAGAAGAGATATCCCGTCCTTATTGTGACACTGTGTTAGCAAAAGAAGAGGCTTGTCGTTACCCACGTCGAGAAAACACGAAACCGTTCGGTCAGTGACGTCACACGCCCTTGAACGTACGCTTATTTCACATTAGCCGTGTGTAGGTCCGGCTCGGTGGATTCAAATGATTCGAATCCCTGCGTGAACCTGATTGGCCTAACCGGCCCCACTCTTTCTTATCAGGTGCAGGTTCGCTTAACCGGGCCGCTCCGCACCGGCTCGGTTTTATTGTTTTCGAACAACAGGCTCAGGCATCAGGTTCAGGATCGGTTCGATTATTACCGTTACATTTGCTTTGCTTGCTGAATGTGAGAGCGAGACAAGAATGTAATACAATTTGAACTCGGGAGACAGAGACGAAAAGAGAGTTGTCCTTTTTTGTTCTTTGTTTGCCAATTTCGTTTAATAGATTTATCAATCTTTTCATAAATAATGGTGTTTATAGTGATATTATAAATATGATAGTGTTTTATGTTGTGTCACTTTCTGATTTGCATATATTTATGTGTAGATATTGTTATAAGATGTTGTTAAGATGTTTCTAAATATTATTATTTTTTTACATATGGATATTTGTATGTTAGCGAACCTAGCCTGTACACAAACAGAATCATTATACATATGAGTTAATTGATTTTTACATGTATGTCAACAGCAATCGTTATGTTCCGCGAAGTAAGCGTGGTATTTTTTGGTTGTTTGATTCAGTTCCGAATTTCTTAACCGAGCCGGATTCGATAAGCGGTCCGGCCCGGTTAAGAGGATTCAGTACCGGAACTGAGCCTGAACCTGGTGATTCGAATCCCCTCGCGGAGCTGGATCTACCCAAGCCTATTTCACATGCTGTGCTAGCGACACGGTCGAGAAACGAATCTTCTCTTCGGGTGCATCGACAAAACCGTCTTTCTCGTGCGCCCCGACGTGTTTCATTACTTATCGTACTAGCACCGCAGGTACGCAAATATTCAGAATTCGGCTAAGACTATACATTGCAAATTACTTATATTGCATCTCAAACAAGAATGCATTAAACCAATTAATTACAAGTATAATAATAGGTTATCACATAAACTTAACTAATTTTCTGGTAATTGTATTATGACGTACTGGATATCCATCTCAATACGAAGTCAATAATTAGAACTTTTAGGGTGCAGAATTTCCACATATTAAGGATTAAATTGATAAAGTTTAATATTTTAAAACAGCTTTTATATTACTTACCACTTTCAAAGATAGCTTTTTTCCACAGTAGACAACCCTTTAGGGGAAATGAACGAAGTTCTTTACGTGTCTTGCAGGGATCTTGAAAATAAACAGCTAAAAGAGCACTTCTGCTTAGCCCATGAATGATATCCTGAAAAATTATATGATAATGATGTTATTGATACACTTTCCGTTTTCACAAGCTACAAAACTTAAAATGGCATAAAATACATATATAACCAGACCATGACATACATAGACTGACAGCATCTAAGAATTTTCCGAAAGAATTTAGAGATTATAGGAAGGAACAGAGGCAGGCTCTAGCAATAAGAAAAATAGATATACTAATTTTGAATACATCAAAATGAAATAAACCGTGATAGCCCAGTGGGTAGAACACTCGCTTATCGTGCAAACGACTAGTGTTCAAATCCTGGGTCGGGCCTACACCAATTTGTCTTTTCTAAAGACATACGTGTGGTTAATTTATCATGGTTGTTAACGGCTGAGTTGTACTTAGTCATGTGACAGTGTATTCGTACAAAACGGCGATAGGCCTGCCCCCTATCACGTGAGTACACTGTCCATGCAAAACGTGGGTACTCTGAACACCAGGTGACAAAGTCACGTGATGTTGAGAAGTATTAGTACCTCTGCCAACCCCTTCGGGGATATTCGGCGTGAACGTTTATGTTATGTTATGTATGAAATAAGTAGAACAATTATAATTATCAATACATACCTTATTCATATGCTTCAGTACGAAAATGGTTCCAAGGTTGTCATTAGAGGCAGGTGCAGAATTATCAACTATTTATCAAATTTATTACCTCCTACCTTAATACTTTGAAAATATTTGGAAAGATTTTAGTAATGGCTTCTGCAAAACAAACCAAGTTTTTCGTTGTCTCTTGGCCAAGTTTCACTAATATAGCTGATCAAAAAGTTGGTTCCTTAATGTAAAACAATTTGCCTTGAGTACTTATTTTATTATTACATGTTTTGGACAGGTAGATTCGACAGAGGTGATTAATATAACTGGAGGGAAAAAAAAAACCTGATGGACCTAGTGGATGAGATCATAAGTAGTGAATCTAAAATTTTACATCTAACATCCCAAGGATTTTCATGATTTCCTTGTATGTTTTTCAACATATTTTTGATCAACTACTTAGATTTGGTACATACAAAACATTAAGTTGCCTGTTTGGAAAAAGATATTGTAACTGGCTCCATATTTTTGTGCGTCCAGTGTGCAGGTGTTTTTCAGTTGTGAACATATGCGTAAATACTAGGATGCACCCAAATGAAAAACTCTTTTGTGTATTTTCTGATATTTATTGGGCTTAACTTATTTACGCCTCCTTCTTGGTATCTGTCTTGCCACCACGAATTCTTCCGGTCCTGCGCGCGGCAATCAGACCGACCTTGCGACCAGCCGATGTTCCTCGTTTCACAGTCGAAGCCTTACCTGAAGCACAAACATAATTTTAGACTTGGAACAAATACTTGAAATCTATTGGAATCTTTTTTGGGACTCTTCGTCGGACGTCTTTCAAACTGATAATGAACAAATTTGTATTGACGCTTGCATAAATTATGAGAAAAATATTTTCTTTATTTTTTACCTAATATTTTCGTTTACGTCTGTAGGAAGTAATAATTAAGTACTCATTTTAACACACTACATTTCTGCTTTTAGCTAACCTTAGTGCAGTGCAAGTTACATTGCTAGAAGCTGTAGTTCAGCATTTTAAAGAGTCAGTAAAAATTGAAAGTATCCATTTGCCATTACTTACCAATATGTTGGTGGTTACCACCTCCGTGAGGATGCTCAACTGGGTTCATGGCAACTCCTCTCACGTATGGCCAGCAGTTACGCTTGACCTTGTATTTGTGGTAAGCACGACCCGCCTTCAAGATGGGTTTGTCAATACGACCACCGCCAGCAACAATACCTGTAATTTGATATTTGTGGTGAATATGAACATTTCGGAAAAAATATTATGATAATATAAAATAAACTTCAGAAAGAGCCTCTGTGTAATCAAAAATTAATCAGAGTAGGTAAGTGAAAGTCATCATGAACATCCTAAATATTATACTGTCCCAAGTTCATCACAGATTACTTACCAACCATGCCTCTGTTACTTGAGGGAAGAACTTTCTTGGCTCCAGATGGAAGCTTTACTCTAGTACGTTTAGCATCAGGATTGTGTCCAATCACTGTAGCAAAATTTCCTGAAGCACGCGCCAGCCGGCCTCGGTCACCCATCTTTTCTTCTAAGTTACATACAATGGTACCCTCAGGCATGGCTCCAACAGGCATGACATTACCTGTAACCAACATTAAATTTAATTGTGGAAGTAAACATACATACTTAATTAAAATAGCATTTCTAAGAATTGATATTTAACTATATCATGTAGATTAATTAAAAAATCTATCACGTTTGACCTGAGCAAGCTTCACAATGTTTTCTCGCTGGTGCGACTCATCAACCATTAACATTTGTCCTTCTTATAAAATGGCCTTTTAAACTTCACAGTATAGACACCTCCCTTTTAGAAAACATTCTCTATTTGTACTGAATATATTAGCAAATTCAAAAATACCTTTCACTTTGTGTCTTTATTCATAACTTGAAATATATGATTAACATGCCCCATCACTCACACACACATATACTAAAATTTTAAAGTGAAGTAGTTCACAATAAACACACTGAATGTATCTATATATGTAGTCCCTATTTGGCTTTTACTCCCATAGAATACTAGGTATTTGACTTATGTTCTCATCCATATTTGTTGCATCTCAAAATATCAACAACTTGGTAATGGTTAATAAAATGATAAAATAAAATTACATATACATATAAAATACATATACTTATAGCCGTGAGTATATGTATGTATGTAAAATTTTAAGAAAGAAAGAAGAAGTACTACCTTCCTGTAAGTGTTTGTAAGAGGCAACTATGGGTATTGGGGCAACCCAGATATAAATAATACCAACATTTATATTAAATTCCCAATTAAGTTCCACAAGTGTCTGACAAATTTCTTGTTCTGAACCTCTAGTTCTATCCCTTTGTCATGAGTTTATATAATTTATTTAAATTGATTGAATTTTATTATTTTATGTTTGCTGTGTAGTGTCGGCTTAGAATAGCACTACCCCATTTCTTCTGGTGGGTGTACGTAAGAGGCGACTAACGGTATTGGGGGCTTTTAAGGGATTTTTGGGCGATGCGGTTGGATACCCATCACCAACAACCTTTATTTTACCATCTTTTCCCCACACAACTTTCCAAAAGTGGCTGAAGAATTTCTAATTCCTTAGCTCTGGCTACCCCTTCTAGGGATTTATAGCCGTGAGTATATGTATGTATGAATTTTATTAATATCACTATTTCTCTTACCAACTTCAAGGGTAGCTTTCTTTCCACAGTAGACAAACTGTCCAGTGTATAACCCTTCAGGGGCAATGAAAAGTTCTTTACGTGTCTTGAACTTGTAGGGATCTCTAAAGTGAACAACTGCTAAGGGAGCACCTCTACCTGGGTCATGGATGATGTCCTGAAAATTATGTTATTACATTTAACAATTATAGCACAACTTTGGAATATCTGGGTTGGTCACAAAGGGTGTAACCACAGAAACTAAATAGCTTTAATTTACTTCATTCTATATATTACAGAAAGCATTCTTGTTAGAGTCCTATATCTATAAACCTATGATATAAAATTGATTTATTAAATCCTCTTTATATATCATTTTATAGGCCCCCCTTATCTTTAATCCAACCACACTTTTACATATCGACCTAGTCATACATAGAATGTCATGCATCTAAGAATTTATCATCCAAAACATTTAGAGGTTATGATTGAAGGAAATTCGCTTGGAAAGAAAGACTCGTGCGAGCAATCAGAAAGTAAATAAGTATACTAAAAACACGTATACACCGAGTGGAAATACATAGAACAAGTGCCAATCAATGTTATGAACCTTGTTATCAATTCAGAAAAAGGTTGTGTAAATTTAATCACCAAAACAAATAGTTACTGTACCTTAACCACACCTTTAATATATCCATGACGTTCAGCATAATCTAGAGAACGTAATTTGGGTGCTCCTTTCCTTTTCTTGGTGTGGGAAACAAACACTGATCCGGCACCTTTACGTTGAGCACGGATCACTCGACCCATGGTGACTGAAAATGAAATTAGGGTGGATGAGTTACGAATAACTAAAAACTACACAAAACACACAACGCTTCTTCCACCAAGTAATATATTAAAAGCGAAAACTACATCATCAAACACATAATCTTATAGATTAAATACGATAAAACATTTTTACGTACTTTCTGAGAAATGACAGATTCTCAAAAGAACACATAGACCATAATACAGACAGACAGAGTATTTATAAATATATAATTGTTTTACGGCCCTGGTGTCTAGAATTTTTGAGCCAGCCACAGACAAGATATAAGAAGGCGGCATATAAAAAGGTAAGGTAAAACCACGCACTCTAACAATAGGTTCATGCGCAAGGCGGTAGGGGCGCCTTGGTATATTAGGAAGTATGATCTCCACATAGACTTAGAGGTCCCTACAGTCAGGGATCACTTCAAAGAAATCTCACGTAGATACTTTGATAGGATCCCTGATCACCCCAAACCCCTGGGACTCACCAGTCACCAACGCTCGCGCACTCACCAACAACCACCACCACTCCCGACACCGACCCTGCCGGCGAGGTCGTAGAACATAACACTAAATTTAGAGTCACACTAGACTCAAGATAGAGTCTCTTTTATTTTTATACTCACCCTACCCGACTTAGCTTAGGTACACTCTTTTGCCGCGCCAGGCCGGCCTTCAGCCGCCCGGCAACAACGTCAAGGTGACGCCGCATAGGCCGCAGGGCCAGCAGCACTAAAACCGGGGGGTTTTAGTCAGTAAGAGTCTGATATACCCCCGCCGCTCTCTCGAGAGGCGGGATATCCATGAGGATTTCCCCCCGGTAAAAAAACAAAAAAAAAATAAAAAACGCACGCTAACTAAAGAGTTAAGTTCCCATTGGTGTATGCGCCACTATCGCCACTTTGTACGATCCTGAAAAATCTCTCTAGATTCGTTACCATCCATTAATCTTTATTCTTCATATTTCGGACGCCTGCCATTTTGAGCACACTCGCTATTTGGTCCAAATGTGTCTTCCGAGGTTGTCCTCTGCTAATATTATCATCCAGATTAGCTCTATAAATCTCTTTTACCAATTTACTATTAGCCATCTTCTCTACATGGTTTGGGCTAAAGTCATCTTTACATATAACCCATCCATTGTGTCCATAGTATACATAAACTACACAACGATGCAAAGCAATCGCAAACGTTGTACAGTGTCGGCTTAGAATAGGACTACCCCATTTCTTCCTGAGTGTGTTCATAGGAAGTGACTTAGGGTATCGGAGCTTATTAAGTAAATATTACAGAGGTATATATTAAGTAATTATTTGGAATGCGTCTCTTATTACCAATATCCGTAACCAATATCTTTATACATACAAACAATATAATCACAAATCTTAAATCATGAGAAAGGGTAGCCAGAACTTCAGAATGGGAATTTCTTTAGCGAACTTTGGTAGTTCATTGGGAAGAGGATTACTCTTCTGAGGCTACCCCTAAAAAAACAGACGACTGTTGCCAACGAATAATATTGTTGCGTTAACGTGTACACTGTTCATATGTGCTTAAGAGCTCTCTATACCAACTATAATACCTCTACAGCTACGGTTGCGGCCTCAGACCAACTACTTATAGACAGATAACGCGCGTGGCACCCTATATGCCTCTCCTTCGCACAATCGGTGTTGATACAAAAACAATTTTGCCTCGCTTGTGGTAATTTGGTAAGGCTTTTCTCATGCTTTCAATAACGACAAACATATAATGTTACCGAACATATATGGCAAATATCCTCAAATAATAAGTTTACAAATAGATGAATTATGAGCAAACAATAAACTAAAATGCAATACATACCTACTAACAATGACTAATCAATAAATAGACAACAATCACCAGATTTTTGTGTTTTCTTCCCAACAAGTACCACCAAAATCTGTTCCATGGCTGCTCGGTGGAATAAAAACGTAGTTTAATAATCATTCTAATAGGGTAATAGATCAATAATGTTTTTTTAAATAAAACATCTCTATAAATCAATTATTTATTATAATTTAATACACGTTACCTTAGTCAAATTCAACATAGTTTAAATCAACAATCAAAGTTACTGTCTTTTAAACAATATTTTTTTTAATTAGTTCCGAATACTTTCCTTGTTTATAGTAATTATCTTATTCACATGATGAATTCTCACTTCTATAGGATTATGGAGATTTTGAAGTGGGCAAAACCGTTGTTTTTTGTTGTTGAAGGTTATGTCTAGAATTAAATCAAAAACTCAGGTAAAACGTATAAATAACAGCATATCTTCTATTGTGAATCTAATAAGGTTCATAAACTGTAAATATATTCCGAGTTGTCTTAGATACGCCACTGCAAAGTGATTCATCTGGGGCTTTTTACTCGCTTCGATAACTGCAGCCCAAAACTTTATATTTACCAATTTTTAAAGCACCATCACATAAACAAGGTCTTTGCCCTAAACAAGCTTACTTCCTACGAGTCCAAAATATGATTTGTTTCACGTATTTGCACAATATTATCTAAAATCGATGAAGTAAACAAAGCGTTTATTATTTCTCACACAAAATAGTGGCAAACTGTCACTTTGGACAGTTTGCCACTATCGAAAAACAGGTTACACTTTAAGGGACAAAAAATCATAGTACTAGCTCTTTCTATCTTTAAGAGTTCTATAATTATCTATTCTTTTCTTGCTCGTCGTGACGCATTCTTTATCTCTCTAGTTGTATATGCTCTAAGGTTGCGGCTACAGATCCACAATCTTTTCTTGGCCGGTAAGGACCACAGATTACAATTAGATACTCGGACGTAGCGGTCATCGATATTAGTATTGCCAGTAAATAAAAATTAACCATTATAAGGGAAATAATTTTACATCATACAGGCTAATTTATTTATGTATTAAAATGTCTTAATAAAACAATTTATAGAATATTCATTTAATTAATAACTAGTTGCGGTGTAGTGTCGGCTTAGAATAGCACTACCCCATTTCCGCCGGTAGGTGTACGTAAGAGGCGACTAACGGTATTGGGGCTTTTAAGAGATTTTTGGGCGATGCGGTAGGAGACCCATCACCAATAACCTTTATTTTACCATCTTTACCCCACTCAACTTTCCAAAAGTGGCTGAGGAGTTTCTAATTCCTTAGCTCTGGCTACCCCTTCTAGGGATTTACAGCCGTGAGTATATGTATGTAATAACTATTATCTATCTATACTAATATTATAAAGAGGAAAGGTTTGATTTTTTGTTTGTTTGTTTGTTTGAATTGAATAGGCTCCAAAACTACTGGACAGATTTGAAAAATTCTTTCACTGTTTTAAAGCTACACTATTCCCGAGTGACATAGGCTATATTTCATTTTCAAAAAAATTAGGGATCCTTACGTAAACTTCAAAAATGTAACCCAAGGTGTTAAAGAAATACCAAAAAAAAAATCCTTACATCGCGTGCGCTGCGAAAACTATTGACAATAGAATAAAGTTATGTACTACAATTTTATAGAACACATTATTATCTAAAAAATATGCCCCGACAGTATATCTCTAACTATTATAGTTATCTCACAACAAGCGTCATTATATAAAATTATTTAAAATTTAAATTAAAATCCTGCTTTAGAAAAGGCTCTTTATTTGTACCTATCTAATCCTTATAAAAAACGTATATATTATTTCAGACTACTTCAATACCCTTATATTACTTTATGAATTATTCAATTCGAACATTCCATTCGAAAGTTATCTCGAATTAAAAAAATAGATAAAACTCCGCTCGATTAGCTATGCATAGTAAGTTGTTGCAGGCGTCACGAAGGGGTACGGGAGGCTGCTTATCAAAGAGTTAAAGCAAAATTTAATTGTAGTGACTATTATCACTGGCCCAGCAGCCGGTCAATTAGCTCATATACCGAGGATACCGATGATCCCAACTGATCTGCCAATTCCATTTAAACGGCTACAATTTCCGGTTGAAACATCTTTTGCTTTAACAATTAATAAGTTCCAAGGCCAAACCTTCAAATTAGTAGGGATTGACCTGCGAAAGAATTGTTTTACTCACGGTCAACTGTAACGGTCAACGCCTGTCGCGGGTGGGAGCTCCTGAACATCAATTTATTTTGCTGCCCCAAAATACAACAACGTCAAATATTGTTTACAGGGAAGCTCTAACTCTATAAATTGAATGGCTTTTGATGTAATTACTCATTATGAAAAATAAAAAAAAATATATCTAAATATAAATACAAAAAAATATAACATACATACATACATATACTCACGGCTATAAATCCCTAGAAGGGGTAGCCAGAGCTAAGGAATCAGAAATTCCTCAGCCACTTTTGGAAGTCTGCTGTGTAGCGTCGGCCTAGAATAGCACTACCCCATTTCTTCCGGTCGGTTGGAAGTTGTGTGGGGAAAAGATGGTGAAATAAAGGTTGTTGGTGATGGGTCACCAACCGCATCGCCCAAAAATCCCTCAAAAGCCCCAAAACCGTTAGTCGCCTCTTACGTACACCCACCGGAAGAAATGGGGTAGTGCTATTCTAAGCCGACACTACACAGCAAAAAAATATAACATAGCTTAAAACTTAAAAAAATATATTAAAATAATAATACATGTAATAAAATAAAAAACAAAATGTTAATGATAAAATTCATGCCCGAGCGAAGCCGGGACGGGCTGCTAGTTGTAAGTAAACAAGTTCGTTTCAATGTAAGCTAATTATATTTATTAATTTTTGCCCTTGTCTGGTATGTCTACCCGAATGACTGTGTATCCTAAATTTGCTGATCTTACCTCCCAAATGTTGTCTGGAAGAGATTTCTTTTAGCGATAACACTGCCAATTGTACTTCTCTGCAAACGGTTTCATTATTTTATACTCAATGATTTGTTATTTGTGCCACTCAGAGTTAATAAGTGGGTAACTACATAAAATCATTTTTTAATCCTGTAAATCAGAGGCTTACCTTGTCGTGTACTGTCTTTTACATTTCATATTCACACATAGATCCCCTAAAAAGGTGGCACAGAAAAAATAATTCTAAACATCAGATATCGTTTGGGTCATTCATTTTGCTGGGTCAGTGAATTTTATTGCTGTTAACAGCCTTGTAACATTTAACATAACATAACATAAACGTTTTTGCCGAACACCCCCGAAGGGGTTTGGCAGAGGTACTAATACTTCTGAATAACGTCGTATTTGCCTTGTATTTTTATATATATGTGAGACAGTTATGATTATGACTTAAGAAATGACACATTGGTACATCCCCGCATTAGGATTAAATCTTATTCGGGAGCATTTCCCCACTTCCCGTAACCCGCACCGCTATAGTCATGCGCGCACAACTTTTCGGACGGTGTTAGCCTACTTAGATAAAATTTAACAAAATAAATAATAGTTTTCATATTTTTTTATATTGAATACTGGAAATAAAAGCGTTTATTAATAAGCAAAGATACATCATAAAAAAAAGTTTCTACTACAAACTTAGACTATATAGACAGAGTCATAATGCAACGGGAGAGTACCTCTTTTAGATAGCAATATTTTTCCCTGTAATGTTGCGATCACTAGAAAACAATTACCCCAAAATACTATAATCACCATTCTAAAAGCTACTTTTTAATTTAAAATTGATTACGTCAATTTATTGTTACGTCGTTTTATTTATTGTAAAGGTTTACTGTTTACTATATTATTTCTTGCAATCATATAATTATACATACTTGCTCCTAGTATTATACAATCTTTTTTGTTTAATTTTACCATTTATACTGATGTTTAATACACCGTGAAATCTAAAGCATTGTACTAACTATCAGGGATGAATCTTCCCATGATTACGAATAAATTTTTGTACGGGACTAACTTTGTTACTGGACAAAACAAAACAGCTGTTCCATAAGTGCAAGTTATGTAAATATCATACGGGTCATCATGGGTATAGTGGGGTCTATGTTTGTATTTTGAAAAATAAAAGACAGCACTATTTTGTACATGAGTTTTATTGCATTATTTACTACTGACCTTTAAACACAATCCGTTTCGTGTGAAAATTTTGAATTCATTCGTCTATTTCAGTCACATTTTTCAAAAGATGATGTATTCGTTCATCTAAGTATTTTATATTTGGTTGATTTCCAATTGCATCTTCCAGTGGCCGCAATCCATTTTTCTCGTAGATTCGGGTCTTTAGGAAAACTGTAATGAATACGAAGAAATTAAATAAATATAACAAATTTATTACTTACTAATTCCGTAGATAACAATTGGAAATCATTCAGCATCGCTATATCGCGAAGAAATTCATAATATACTCACTCATTAACATCAGTTTACTAATTTGAAAATTTTACCCTAATGACAGGGTAGGATGAAAACGTGAATTATGGGAACACTGAGATACTGCATATTTTTAGGTTATGCTATTAAAAAATTGCTCAAAATAACTAAAGAAAATGCTAGTAATCTAGTTCAACGTAATTAACATTTGAATCACTTTTTTTCTGATCGCGCAATGTATTTATTATGTATTTATCTGTAGAAAAACATTAAAAAACTCACTCACTTGTGGAAAGTCAATCCTTCGATGTGTTTCTAACCGACTTCAAAAAAAAAAGGAGGTTCTCAGTTCGATTGTTTTTATGTATGTATGTATGTATAATTGTCCGCGATTATCTCGAGTTTGGCTTAAGCTATTTGGATGCGGTTTTCAGAACAGTATTCGTTACATTTAGGAGAAGGTTTTAGTGCCTTAACCGACCAAAAAAAGAAAGGAGGTTCTGTGTTTGACCTGTATGTATGTCTGTTGGTCCGCGATTATCTCACGTTTGGCTTAAGTTATTTGGATGCGGTTTTCAGAAAAGTATTCGTTACATTTAGAAGATGGGTTAAGTGATTTAACCGACTCTAAAAGAAAGGAGGTTCTGTGTTTGACCTGCATGTATGTATGTTGGTCGGCGATTATCTCGCGTTTCGCTTAAGCTATTTAGATGCGATTTTCAAAAAAGTACTTGTTACTTTCAGGACAAGGTTTTAGTGATCTAACCGTCTCAAAAAAGGAGTTTCTGAGTTTCAGCTATAAGTATGTATGTAAGTTTGAAGGGTCTTAGTTATTATTAGACAAAGAGTTATCAGTTTATGTTATTACATTCAGGAGAAGGTTTAAGTTCTTTAACCGACTCGAAAAAAAGGAGGTTTCTTAGTTTGAAATATAAGTATTTATGTAAACTTATCAATACTAGACAGAGATTTATCAATATAATGTTAATAAAGTTTTTTTATTAGTAATAAACAGAGTTTCTAAATTATTAAATAAAAAAGTATATAAAAACATGAATAAATTACTCTTAATTTTATTGAAGACAAAAATATATATTGCAACATCATGTTTCTCATTCTGGTCATTTCAATCAAGGCTCTTTCGTCATGGGAATGGTTAAGTAATTTCTTTGAATCTATATCACTTAAAGCCTCTCTCATCAAGGGATTTTACACGACTCAACGCTACATATATATAAGAGTGTTTCTTCGCATTTGTGATAGGTGAACTTCTCTTTGCTCATCTGTTTCGGCAGCAAGAGCAGCACGCTGACGATCTCTCTCATTCTGAAGGGCAAGCACGAGTTATCGACACGATAACGGTTAGAATGAGATGGCACCCAAGTAACACAATCTCGTCTAAAAAGGATCTATTAGATAACTACTAGAATTTGATATTTTTGTCTACCTTAAGAGTAATATATCCCCAAAGTCATCTTCAAGAACGCTTATAGACAGAGTTTAGTACGAGTGGGCACAACCTTATCCTATCTCATTAGTATGAGTTAAGAACAATTAATAGATAGAGTTAAGAGTTGAATATTTTTTAATCCTGCGAAGACGTTCTTCAAGTATTTCACTAAACTGTTTATAGACATAAAGTTTAACTAGTAGATAGTTTATAGATAAGGTTAAGATCATAAGATAAGTCTTTGCTCGTTGAGTTTTAAAACCAAATTAACTCAAAACAAACAACTTTAAGTTTAATTTTATTAGTAATGGATAACGTCACGTAATGGCGCAGAACTTACAAGAAGTTTTTAAACTTATTGTTGCATCATGGCGTAACATTTATAAACTTCTTATTTTTTACATGACTTTTATTCAATCTAGCTAATAGGTTAATACGAAAAATTGTATGCGCTTGAAATTTTTTCGTCTAGTTTTGTATAAAACTCTCTTAAAATAAGAGCGCCCGCAGAAAGTGTGGGATTTAATATTTATAATATAATAAGAATATGACATATATGGTACAAACAATATTTTTTCATTGCATTTTAATGTTTAATGTACTAGTATTATTAAAAAAATAATAATTCATATTATATTCAATGTAAAATTCATTGTAACTGAATGGTAAATGACATAAAAATAAGCATTGAAATTTGTAAAAAAATAATTCGTCACAAAATACGCCATAAAAATGGCGTCTAGATATAAAATTTACTAGAACAACGACTTTTGTAGAAAAAATACTCTAGAGAATTTTCTTTAGTATAGCTTAAGTCTATGACAAGAACAATTACACTTGCTATATTCTCAATCATCTAGTGAAAGAATAAACAGACTGATGAATGGTTTAAGATTGCATAGTGACTAGCATCTCTGTATTCCTTATTATCTTCTCACAGTATTACAAGACGTTCATGAGTGCAAAAAGTGAGTGCATGTTACACACGAAAGAAGACCACTTTATACATAAGAGAGCAATCGAGAAGGTAAGTAAAATACATTTTTATTTTATTAGTAAAATACATTTTTGATATTAGAGGTCTATTCTGGATCTTGGTGGGTAGCTTGATACTTCGTTGGCAATACTGCGGGCGATAAGCATTCTATAATCAGAAAAAATAATAGTAATTCTTTGACATAGCTTCTTCATTTTATTTTCTTCTTTATAAATAATATTTATTTTCTTTTTCATTTAAGTAGGTAAGTAAATAAAATCTGAATAAAAATAGAGAACAGCAATGCTCGAGCATAATTTACCTACCTAGGTACATGTTTAAACTAAAGCATCCTAAAGTACTCCTAGTAGAGTTTTATACCTACCTACTTACCAAGATAATGTAAATCGGCCTTTACCCCTTCGATTATTTTTGAGAGTTCATGTTGTAAAACTATTAAACAGATCGCTGTCTGATAGTGCCAATTTTAATCTTTATTAAGGTAGAAATGATTGTATAAAATCATTTGGTAAATAACTTTCTCTGACAACCTAAAATTTCTATAAAAACGTGATTTCTAGAATCATAGTACTGATCTAAATAACAACTTTCCCTTGGAAAAACGTCGAAAAATACGAAATAAGGAGGTAGGTACTCGAGCGATGAGGGTCAGGCAAGACGCAAGTTAGCCGCGTATCGTCGCTCTCACCCGCACTTCCCGCGCTCTCCCGTCCCGTCCGCTCTCAGTCACTTGTATGTTCTTGCCGCGCGCGCACGACGCATTACCTAACCTAGTCCATGATACCTATTCAACTTGCGTATTTTGAAAATTCAATCTACTTATCTTTCTTTAGGCAAGTTCACTAGTTAAATTACATCTACTAATACAATACACCGTGGTAGGTATCTATTTTCTTAACTCCTAATTTATTGTTCACAGACTACGTACCTACTACAGTAAATTGATTAAACAATGTCATTCAAAATTGTGCAGACTCAAGAAAATAATCAAAAGGTGTTGACAGTTATGTGACAGTTGTTCCAAATAATTGGGAAAAGGATGGAATACTTTTTTGGCCTAGAAAAATGAACGAAATAAAATTGATCCATAATGAGTACTCTATGCCAGGACCTGATTGGAAAACAATGCGCTGTAAAACTAAGAGAACAATGCATTCTCTAGAAGAAGCGAATGCTGAATTAGAACGCATGGAAGATATTTCAGACACAGAAAATGATTACGACAGTCCAGCGCCAACGCCTACTCCAAGACCAAGAAATAAAAGGGGTACTCATATTTTAGCTTCAGTGGACTTAAATGATCAAATAGCTGCTTTGAATAACAATAATTATGTAAGTCCCTAAGCCTGAAATACATTTTTCCTTTAAAATAATCTTATCTAGTTAATCTAAAAGTTTCATAATAATTTTTTTTCCATTTTACCTGACTTTTTTAACTCATCATTGTCATCACCTTCTTCCATTATTTTGTGGTTGGCGCAGTTAATTTTTTTCATTTATTCACCTCTGTCTCTGTCAAACGTCATTTCCTTATTTACTCCTTTAATGGGGAAGAAAACTAAGGAACTAATGGCGCTGCTATCGATTCCCCCAAACCACGTGATTGGTTGATAACATGACATTTATATCAAACAACATTGGCCAAGACGCTAAAAGAACACTCGATAGTAGCGCCATTAGTTCCTCAGTTTGCTTCCCCATTCTGATGTCATTCTCCATACAGTCCATCCATCTTTCCTCTGCCCTTCCTCTACTTACATATCCGTGCACATTTCAATCCAATCAGCTCACTAACTGGTTAACGCAATTTATCTCTGAAGGTCAGAAAACATTTTTTATTGTTGCAGCTTGACCGGAGAAATGATTCATCATCAAATCAACCCTCAACTAGTTCCAATCCGTCTCCAGCTTTCGACACTTCAGTTCAAAAAATAAAAATCAATAATGACTCTGCTCAACTAACTCGCACACACTCACCCACAGGAACGACTTCATGTTTGATGTCTATAACTGAATCCCAATGCAGGCCTAGAATATCCTCTGCTGTTACGTTACTTGAAAATGTTCTTTCACAAGCTTCTTCCGGTTCTTCAAATAGTACACCAGTCACATTTAATCCCCAATTACAGACATATACTAATGAACCTATATTAATTACGGTACCAAGTCAGCCAGCTTTTACAGCCAGCACTGCACCTTTAGAACAGCAAAATAGCGTCGTCATCTCTAATGATATGCTCACTAAAATATTCGAAGAACAAAAATCAGTTAAACGCCAACTTGCTGAACTTCAAGCAACAGTTGACATTTTATTAGCCCATGTAGTAAACCTATCTTCTAAAACTACTACATCAAATAATGCTTCTTCTGATGTAAATCCCGTAATTAAACCGGCGAAAAACCGCGAAGAGCTTGATGATCTAGAAGAACTTTTGAAAAATGAACAAAACTTTACAGCTACAGTATCTGCTATGATTTTTATTTGTGGTTCATCAGGGAAAGCAAAAGGGCTGGATTGTTGCTACAAATTAATTGATTACTTTTTTACTAGGGATCTGCTTCTGTTATGTTCATGGACTGGAACTTCTCGCACAAATGATAAAATACCTCTGAAGTATTTTTTTAACATCAGAAAATGTTTTTTATGCCTAGTGAGGAAAGCGGACAAGGATTTTACGGAACAAAACTGCGACAATTTTTTCAAAACTATAATAAAAAATGCAAAACAAAGGATGAATCCAAAATAATGTCAACAACTAAGCACAGGGCAAAAAAAGACACTCGTGCACCAGTTCTTCAGAGTGAAGAACCAAGCACTTCGCAAGGAAATCGTAATGGAGAAAGAGAGCAAGCGGAAAATGAAGAAAACCAAGAAAACTTAAATACTGAAAGTCAAAATTATGAATAATGAAGATTAAGAATTATCAAGTGCAGCTGATAGCACCTATGTACATTGTTATTTTTTTAAGTTTAATATTTATTTGGAAAAGTTGTTTAGATTCATGAGCAGATTCATATCCTCGTGGATATACCATTTCTGTTACATAACATAAACGTAAACATAACATAAACGTTCACGCCGTTTATCCCCGAAGGGGTTGGCAGAGGTACCAATACTCTTGAACTCACATGGCAAGCGCCATCTAGTTTCCAGAGAAGGTACCCACGTTTTGCTTAGACAGTGTACTCACGTGATAGGGGGCAGGCCTATCGCCGTTTTGTACGAATACACTGTCACATGACTAAGTATAACTCAGCCATGTGGGTTTCCTCACGATGTTTTCCCTCACCGTTAGCAACCATGATAAATTAACCACACATATGACTTTAGAAAAGACAAATTGGTGTAGGCCCGTCCCAGGATTGGAACTCACGCCCTTCTGTTTTTCGGGCGGGTGTTCTACCCACTGGACTATCATGTCGCTTTTCTGTTACATGTTGTATAATAATAAATTTAGCTTTGGTCTATGTTCCTTGTATTGTTTCTTGTTTTAAAAAGTGTATTTTGTAAGTATTTTTTTATTATTGAATTTAAACTTTTAATAATCCATACTAATATTATAAATGAGAAAGTGAGTTTGTTTGTTTGTTTGTTCCGCTTTCACGCCGTAAATACTGAACCGATTACTTTGAAATTTTTCAGACGTGTAGTTAGAAGTCTAAATTAAATGATAGGGACTTTTATCCTGGAAAAAATATGTTCCCACGGGATATCAAAAATATTGTTTGCTTGCTGGATGCATTGGAGATGGCGCTGTGTATCGTTTAAAACAAAGTAAAATATTGTAAACTAATATAAAAATCAAAATTTAGAAGCTTAATGGTACGATAATGGATCCCCGAAAATAAGAAACTCCCGAGGGATGATGTACTATTTGTTTATCGTATATTTTTTTTTACATCTACTTATATTGCAAACGAATATAAACATGTAAATTTAGAAGCTAAATGAAACGACGACGATTCCTTGAAACTAAGGAATCCGCAAGAGTTCTCATAGTAACATCAAAAAACCTTAACTCATATATGGCTCAAAATATTGCAGCGATTATTTTTATCATCGATGGAATTCACAACAGACACTTTGTTAATGTTCATTTTGGAAAGATGAAGGGGTTTCATTAGTTTTCATCAAAATAAATGAACATTTAAATGACAAATTTGTTTATCAATAGTAAGACTAATATGAAATAAAGCGTAATAAAAATTTGACACCGCCCCGGTAACGTCTCCGTGGCGTAGCGGTATAACTAACTACTATGAATATTTAATTAGAACTATTATGAATCAATCGTCCCGGGTTCATATCTCAGGTATTTCAATCTTTTTGTAAAAAAAAAGTTTTGTTAGCTTAAAATAGCACTATATATAATAATAGCAAGCACTATCCCTTCAATTTAGCGATTATTTTGGATGGAGATCCACCACTAATCATCCCTATATTGCCGAGCAATCGCTGTAAGTTCTCCCAATATCATCAACGGTCAGTGTAGGGGGCAGCACCGGGCCGCCGCCGCAGCGCCAAACTACTATCCGTATCTGTACTTACTAAAGATATTTTCATTTCTGAACATAAAAACTTGGTATATTTGTTTCATGATTCTTATGAACAATTAAAAAGGAATTTTTGGAACTCAACACCTAACGGGTTGATATAGCAAATGAAAGTTAATATAGAGTTTTTTTTTACATTTTATAATAAAACTTGGTGCGATTGAATTTATGAAATCCATCTATCAATCATTCATGAGTATATGCTAACAACCATAAATGCCATAAAAGTGTAGCCAGAGGTAAGGTATTCAAAAGGGTATTCAGAGATGCTAATTCTTCATCCAATTTTGGAAATAGATTAATAAAAGATAGTTTAAACAAGGTTGTTAGTGATGCTTCACAAACTGAATCGCCCAACAATCACTTAAAAAGTCTCGATGTCCTTTATGTCATTAACAACGCCCGCGGGATTATAAATATAAAACACAGAGTTGAGATAGTGTTTCGGTATTATGTAAACTGGATGCAAAAAATGAAGTCCACGCGGACGAAGTCGCGGGGCAAAAAGCTAGTGACTTATAAGTAAGTACATAAATGATAATAACTAAGTAGTAGTACCTTTATTTCATTACCATATACCTACTTATATATTTTATGCTAATTCGTACTACTTTGCTTTCTCAGGTTTTTCTTCTTGTAGGTATTAAATAAAACAGAAAGGTTTATTTTAGATAAAAGATATTATTTAATTGTATGAATCAAAGGTATGAAGACTGATTTGTTTAAGTCATAGCTTACAGACACTAATTTACATTTAATTTCATTGATACTGTAAAGTAAGGAGATATCTACAAACTGTAAGTCACACATAAAAATATTTAAATGTATCGATAAGATTGGCCTTTCGAAAAAAATATCTTTGTTTTTAAGAGCTGTTCCAAACAAGTAATAGTCATTATTGTAAGCAACTACACATTTTAATTTAACTATATGGTTATTTTCTGTTAAAAACCAACAATCTGAAACATTATTAATTAAAGAATAATTGTGCAAACCAATACCATCATAGAAAAAAATATATTTTTTGTCAATTGACTCCAAGTTTAATAAAGAATAATTAAAGTTTTTGTATGTTTTTTCCTGGGTCTTGGAGTATTTATGGTGGTTTCAGGAATATCAACTTCCATACAGGTTCTTTCTATTATCCTTTTGGCAGCCTGTTGTAATGGTTTATGTCCTGTTTTTAGCAGCCTCTTGATATGGTGTAAAGTATTTTCAAAAGGATATGCATTAAAGGAAGATAAAACGCCAAATCTTCTCACTTCCTCTACAACATGGCACAAATTGTGCACATTGCTTGTCAAATGTGCTTCTCCATAAATGTCTCTGTAGTATTCAATGTAATTATCAAATAACTCTTGAGCTACGCTTAATAAATGTCCGTACGATTCTGAAGAACAAATAGTTACAGCACAAAACAGGATAAGAAAGTGATCGTATGCATCAGGCTGCAAATATTTTTTTAATACTACTATACCGAGGTAATATAAGAACGTCCTAAACTCTGATGCTTTCCAAAAAGCAACAGAGTCAAGGCCTCTTACAGCTCGGTGTATTTCTGCAGGTAACTTGCATTGCTGTAACCAATTTGACAAGTTCATAATATCAGCAGCTCGCCATTTAGTCTTGTAACCACTGAAAGAACCGTCCCGCCAGCCTAATAAACATCTCTTCATAATACCAAGATCAATGAGATGGAGCGAATCCGAAACTGGAAAGTCTAAAACCATATCGATTGGTAATTTTAATAAAGCGCTATCTTGTTTATGATGCGATCCGTATTCTTTATTCCTGAATCCATTATCGTTTCTTGGAGGGCAATTGTGTCTGGGGAAAATGTTGCAATGCGACACGTACGAATATTCACCTATCGTTGTGCATTTTGGACACCCGTTTTGACTGTTGAAGTTTGCAATACCTGAAATGAGAGAAAATAAAAATAAAGACCCCCAAAAATCAGAAAGAAAAATTAACAGAAAAATATAATAAATAGTTTAAAACAAAATCGGTTCCCCTTTCTGCATGTATGTACCTATGCTTGTCTTATATATTTATGTCAATTTTTAATGTGGGTTTTTTGGGGGTTAAATTCGAATTAAATATATAGTTAAATGTACAACTGTATTTTACACGTTAGAAAGATCAACAAAAAGGACCGCAATTGTATATATCTACTTATCTCTCAAGGACAATTCACAATAACTATTTTTATTATTTACCTATCTCTTATGAGAAATGAGAACTTACCTTTTATGAATGCTCGTGCAGGAGAATCACAAATGAAAGCTCTGATTTTTACAGATAACTGTAGATTATTAATTAAAATTGGCTCTTGAATGATTTCTAAAGCCTCGGTTACAAATGGCATTAAAAAATCATTCATATCCGAGGGTTTGCCAATTCCACAATATATACCAACCACTAATACAGGTATTGATGGTATTTCAATAACTTTTATTAAAATAGGCCAGAATTCAATTTTTGAGCTTTTATACGTAGGCAGTCCATCAAAGTTCACATCGATTGTCACTAATTTATTTTCCTTAATTTCTTTAAAATATCTTATGAGATTACTTTTCAGACCATTATGCCAGTATTCGCCGTTACCGATTTTTTTAATTTCTATCGTCCTTGGACTCTGCAATAATGTTCTCGGATCCTTTGGCATAGTATCAGGTTGAAAATTATTTATTATTTGAAATAAATCCTTCAAGGCCATGTGAGTTATAGCATGAGTTGCCGACCACTGGCGTAGCTCACTTCTGAGGCGATTGGATCGACTTTCGTCGTCGTTACTATTGGTTTCATCAGAATCGGGTGTGGAATCGGACTGCTCACTTTCATAATTTTGCGTTGTTGTAGGGGACACCGCAAATTGAGTTTCTATCGACGTAACAACACTAGAACAATTTCCCACATTTTGTAGCAAGTTACATGAATTCTGGATCTGATATTCTGGATCTGAAATATTTTGTACCTCTTCTTCATCGTTTTTTGTATTTAAATAGTTTTCAATTTTTCGACGAAAGCCACCAGATCTTTTAATTTTTTTTACTCTGTCCATTGTATTTGCATAAAACCATCCAGTTAAATATGATTTCACTTATAATTTCGTCACTTTTAGACAAATATCACTTAAAATGCACGCTCTCACTAATTTCTCCAGATAAACTACAAAGATGCTACAAAGTATCTATTGAAGTATATTATCTAAACTTGAAGCTCTTTATAAACAAACATAAGAGTACCAATACCTAAAATATAATATTTGTAGATAGTTTTAGCTTAAAGTATAAACTTTTATCTATAAAGTAACTTCAAGCTAGGTACCTTTAGGTTTAATTAACTATTTGTAGAACATTTTATCTTTAAATGTTGAATATACCTATAAACGTACTTGAAATAGTTCGCTTTAGAACAAACTCTTTAGAAATAATACAGTTCAAGAAAAAAAACTCTATAAGAATACATGATCTTGATGAGAACCATCTTCAGGAAGCCCCGATCTAAAGATAAACCATTTATAGACTGTCAATAGATTGATTTGTTTTAAGCCTCCAAGACTGTGTTCCTTGGGCAGTATACGATACTAAGTAAGTGCGTAAAAGATGGCTGCTTTATCCCACGCGATAACTAGTTTAAATACGGCTCGTGCTTGCCCTGCTGAAGTCTTTGTTTTTTTTCAATGGGTGTTTCGTTCTCCCTTACGCGACTTTTCCTTAAAGCATCCTTTGATTTTCTATCTAGGCCCGCAGGTAAACAAAATAGTAACAAGTAAGCTAAAGTCATAATAAAAAATATTATAACTACCTGTTAAAAAAACTATAAAATAAACGGACAGTAAAACTTATCTCTAAAAAACTATCACCAATTCACTAAAAAACTCAGAGTGATTTAAGAACTTATCACTAAAAAGTATGAAATAAAAAACAAAAACAAAAACTGCAAATTAAAAACTAAACAGAAAAAAAAACAAATATTGTTACTTAAAACTATATTATTATTTTTTATTTAAAAAAGAACCGCCTTCAAAAATCCAACTGAAAAGTATAAAATATTTTTTATTTATTTTATTATGTACAACTCTATTCAACTTCTTCTTTTTGAAGTCGGTGCCAAACAGACAAATCCAAAATGAAAATTGCTACATAGAGAAAACCATACGAATAATAAATCAATCGATAGTGCCTCAACAACAGTAACACAATCGCGCTCAAAAATCAAGAAATTTCATCCCCTCGCAACGACATGTCGCTTTATCAAGGATGGAATTGGGGGACAGTGAGCGGTGCTTAGCCTGGTGTGCATGCGTCCCACTCCGCAGAGAAATTATCATAATATACATGTCACCGTAAAACTGTAAATACTAGTAAATTATAATTTTAGATAGATAGCGAGATAGTAAACTAACGTTAGGTTAGTTTATGTAAGATTATCAGATTTCAAACTAACGGAATTAACAATTCGACAGAGACATGCATGCACCGAGTAAACACTTTGTAAAAAGACGATCGAGAATCTAAATCACTACATAGTATTGTTGGAGTCACCAATAAAACTCTCTTGGAAATTAACTTTGTTTATTCTCACTTTTGCCATGCGACGACTGACAAACAACTGACTCAATAACACTTTACATCCTACTTATATCTCTAATTTCACTTTTGACAGTTCTCAAACCGGAAATCATCAAATTAGTTACTGTCGCTTCAGTAAATTTATACAGACAAATCAATCAGCAAATAATTATGTAAATAATGTTAGAATAAACCTTAAAATAATACTAAATATCTAACACTCGGCCATCCGTAATTACATGTACACGTCCCCGTGTAATTATTAAACAATTTACAAAACAATCTACAATCTTGATTTCATATTCTAGTAGTAAGTACTAGTCATAAATTCGGATTTCCTAAAAGAGACATTGGAAACATTTGCAATAACAGTCATAGGCACTCATAATGGAAGACTATCATAGAAACATAATTTCAATTCTGCGAGTTAAGTAATGATAAAATTACAAGAAGTATAATCAATCAATATAACCAGAGTAGTTATTAGCTTACACACTCTGTGCAGTGTAAAATACAATAATATGATATAATAACTTTTTTTTTTTTTTTACTACCTACCACTAACACATCTTATAACCTTTAATTTATATTAAACTAAACTTATACAATCTCATTTATATACAACTTTACTTATACATAATATCTATTATTTATTGTTTAGCGATAAGTTCGCTTGCTGTTTATTGTATTTGTCTGTGTATTTTTTCGGTGTTCAACGGGTAATTTGAACGGGTAATTTCCGCAAGTCGACGTCTTCTGTGTGCCTGTTTTGCGTGATGAAGGGATGGCACTACTCTAGCCATCCCAGCTCACCAAGGAAGTTCAGGATCCCCCTAATATCCTTGAACACCTCAGGGAGCGACCTGGCGTCACCCAGGTGTGTTACCCTGTAATCCGCTACACCTGTACACTCGAGGAGCACGTGCGCAGCTGTTTCCTCCTTCTCCATGCATGCTCTGCACAGAGGGCTATCTGTAACACCTAAAGTAAACAAGTGTTTGTTAAAAGGGCCATGCCTTGTGAGGGTGGCTGTGATCCAACTAATTTGCTTCTTGTTAAGTTTAAATAGTTTGTTAGTAAGTTTCTTGTTGAACCTGGGTAAAGCTGTTTTGGCTTGATTGCAGCCGCTCTCCGAGGACCAACATGCGTCCCACTTACCTCGTATGGCCTTACGGACTATAGTTTTTAACTGATCGTTTGGTAGAGGTCTGTCAATAAAGTGTATTATTATGTATTAACGGGCCAAGTCTCATCTATCTTGGAACCAATGAGGAATGGTGTAGGCGTTATCTACCGTACGTCCATTCAATATACCATAAGGAATACTCAACGGGCCAAGCCTCATTCTATCTTGGAACCGATGAGGAATGGTGTAGGTGTTATCTACCGTACGCCCATTCTATATACCATAAAGATTACTCAACGGGCCAAGCCTCATTCTATCTTGGAACCGATGAGGAATGGTGTAGGTGTTATCTACCGTACGCCCATTCTATATACCATAATGAATACTCAACGGGCCAAGCCTCATTCTATCTTGGAACCGATGAGGAATGGTGTAGGTGTTATCTACCGTACGCCCATTCTATATACCATAATGAATACTCAACGGGCCAAGCCTCATTCTATCTTGGAACCGATGAGGAATGGTGTAGGTGTTATCTACCGTACGCCCATTCTATTTACAGCAAGTAACACTCAACGGGCCAAGCCTCATCTATCTTGGAACCGATTAGGTGCAGGTCTCATCTATTCTATTCTCATTTAATATACAACAAGTAACACTCAACGGGCCAAGCCTCATCTATCTTGGAACCGATTAGGTGCAGGTCTCATCTATTCCACTCTCATTCAATATACAGCAAGTAACACTCAACGTGTCAAGCCTCATCTATCATGGAACCGATCAGGTGCAGGTCTCATCTATTCTACTCTCATTCAATATACAACAAGTAACACTCAACGGGCCAAGCCTCATCTATCTTGGAACCGATTAGGTGCAGGTCTCATCTATTCTACTCTCATTCAATATACAGCAAGTAACACTCAACGTGTCAAGCTTCATCTATCATGGAACCGATCAGGTGCAGGTCTCATCTATTCTACTCTCATTCAATATACAAAAAGTAACACTCAACGGGCCAAGCCTCAAGTAGCTTGCATCCGAATTATCTTAATACAGATTACACCTACCAACAAAATTATGAACAAAATCTTATTAAGGTATATCTAAATTTCAATCAGTGAAACATATATTCATAACAATCAAAAGTGATTGATACATTCTAGGTATGTTCTAAAGTGCTTAGCTCAATCAAAATGATTGATAATGATGATGATAATGAAACTATAAAATATTCTCGAAATATCGATTATTCTTTTACTTCACGTATCTACAATAGGTAACGGTAAGCGACAGCAATATTACAACCATAATTATACAAAAAGCTAAAATTGATGAGTATTGGAAACCCACCTCAAGCTCACGCATTTGCTCCGAGCATTTTGAAGAAAAATATTTTGATTTAACTAAACCTGGAATGAGAGGTTTTCCTTTTTTTCTTTTTTTATTCTTCCCTGTTCTCAGGATAGATGGCGCCAGACTTGCTATGTTACTGGTAGGAACGGAACGTCTCACACCGTTTTTCACACTTGGATGTAATGATATCGTAAAACGGAACGTACATAAAAACGTTCTGATTTGAAAGTCTAAATAAATATCAGTTTAAGCCAAGATAGCTTAAATGTAAATAAACAAAGACGGTATTTATATTTAACATTCTTTTTGTTGTTTTTACTCGCCAAAAAGTCACTCTATGGTGATGTGACACATGTTTTTAAAGTTGACATTGGCGAAATTATTGTGGCAACACGATTGAGGCCACGAAGAAAAAAATTAAGTAAGTAACGTAGTTACATCAACGCCATCTACAAAGCTCTAGGAAACTATGTTGTTTTTCTATTTCTCAAAAAGAAAACCTCTCATTAGAAGACTTGTGAAAGATGCCATACCCACGAAGGCATATTTGTACTATATTTGAAATATATACCTATCTGAATATACGTAATACTATACATATAAATATATATCTTACTATAATATTATAATTGTAAAAGTGTGGATGTGATTGTTACGCTTTCAGACAAAATCTACTAAAGAAATTTGGATGAATATATATGATATATATTATGTATTTACAGAAAGAACCGTCAACCACGTTAGAAAAAGGTGACATGATGAATTTATGAAAATTAAATGTGTTTATCCTCGAATTCACCATCATTAGAATATTTAACAAAATATATTGTAGGATATATCTCAAGTAGCGTAGCTCGACCCATAATTAAATCTATAAAATGTGTCTTTTGCACAGAATCGCTACTATCGCAAGATCTTTTATGGTTCCACAAATTAATTGGATTAAAAGATCGCGGTGGCCTCTGTTATCCTTCTGAAGATATTTATAATGTATGTTTGAAATGCGGAGAGTTTGTCAGAAAGATATTGAAGGACCAATTGATTATATATAACTTCAAACAAACAGCGCCCTTTTATTGTCGTTATAATATTTAAACAGTTTCTAGGTAATAGTATTTTTCCATTTAATTCCGAAGAACATATAAATGGGCTAAGCCACCGCATTAATTTGATAAGAACCATAACAGAAAATACATAAATTTAAGATTCCAATATATTTCAAAATGTAAAACTTTTGCAGTAAGTGTCGAATCCAAAAGACAGCATTATAAAAAATAACCCAGCAAAAGGCAATTAACAGACTGTATTCAAATATTTTTTTTTTAATTTTTTTTTATTTTATTTTTTTACTTTACCATTTAAACATTTTTTTTTTGTTTTTTTTTTTATATCAACTAAACGTTTTTAGTAAAGTTGTCTTTATAATATGTAACATACACAAAAATATACTTGATAAGAATTTAAAAACATGCTTTTGTAGCATATTTAACTAAAATAAATAGGCGTCCTGGAAGATTTGCTTTGTGTGAACTCATCTTCGATAAGCCAAACCACCACATACGTTTGACAAACCTACAATTCTAGGGAATCGATTTTTATTAAAGGTAGCAGTGTGACTTACTAGATGTTTGTAATCCGGTATGTTGTAGAAGTCTTGAGGTTTGAGGAATTAATTTCTTCGAGAATTTTATAAATTTTATGGATTAGGTGATAGATAGAGGGATGAGCACTTAATGAGAATATTAAAGATTATTTTAAATATTACTAATGTATTTCACAGTCTTTTCTGCACAATATTGTCAACTCACTTTTTGATTGATTAGGTACCTTAGCAACGACCATAGATATATATTTGAATTTTTGATTCGTGCCAGTACCATAACACTTTCTACCTACAATGATACGCGAATCTTCTGAAATAAAGTAACATCCGAACTTCAATAAAGATGATAGTTGGCCATTATCACCTGCTTGGACCCCGATCATAAGCACCACCAAGCAAGGGAAGAACACTAGCAAGACTCTACTAACTAAAAACTAACGCTAATTTTATGAAATCAAAGTTTGAACTTTAGATTTTTCAGAATATCCAATTGTACTAATAAAAATATACGATTGAAGCTGTTGTTTATATTTTAAATGTATGTGTTTTTTTTTCATCTTATTATTTAAAAGCATTAGATAATTCACGATTATGTTCAAATATAGAAAAAGAACATTTTGATATTTCAGAAAATATAATATTACTAAGAAGTTAAAAAACTATTAAAGCTATTGTTTTATTTTTAATTTAAGTATTTTTTTTATGTTATCTTTTAAAAGCATTAAATATTTCATGTTTTTTTTTTCTTAAGTATAGAAAAAGAACATATTAAATAATTATTAGTAGTTTGGTACAAGATATACAATTGCAGACTGGCGATCGGGTTAAGCTTGCAACATTGAGGGGCGTGAAGTGTAGTGAGAGCGGGGGAATTATTGGACCATTTTGCCGAACCGATTGTGTACTGACTACGGTGTCTGGAGGAAACTAAGTTTGTGATTATAACACTATTAATCCATCTCAGAACACAATTGATTGTCAACATAATATACATATTATATCTGTAATCTGAACATCACCACGGCTAGTGATCTTCTTCAACAGAAAACAAGGAATCTGATCTTTGAAAGGGTACCCAGAGTTTCAATTTATCCGAAGCTACGACGGTAGAGTAACTACGATTATTAGATGGTATTAAATGGTATTACGGCATTTGTATTTAGTATGCCCATAGCGTAGACAAGTGTCATACCTCAGTATTGGTTTGGGCAACTAGATATATAATGCTATATATAAACTAGATGTATAAAACTGGATATATATAATACTAGTGTTAATTGTCTGTTCTTTGCGAGATGGATCGAATTCGGGTAGTGTGTTATGCTCAGATAACTTATTGCTGATCGTACCGCCACGTAATGTTTGCAACGCATTTACTAACTGAGTCAGCATACTATCACTATTATTTTGTTGTAAACTATTACTATTATGGAACTCACATCACACACATCACACAAATCCTACACACATCACACACATCCCATACATTCACACACATTCATATCTGTAGCCCACCGTGGAGTGACCTGACAGACTTCGACTGTGACTGCACTTGCGGAGGAGTGACGCCCGCTGCCACGCTTGCGGCTGTGTGAGCGCCGGCGCTGCGACCGCCAGGTGCTTTCGCGCTCGAGGCTGCGCGATCGTCGGTCCGTCCGCTGGGAGCCGCTGGGTAGCGGGCTGCGAGAGCTCCGATAGCGGCTCCGACTGCTACCGCGCACCGGACTGCGCGAACGACGTTGTGAAGCTCTGGATCTGTCGCGCTCGTGACTGCGCGACCGTAGCTGCGTTCGGCGTCGCGAACGCCGTGTGTGGTCGCCCCGTCCAGCTGCGACCGGCGGCCACTGTCATGAGTACTGGCACGCGATCGGTCTCGGCTGCGCGGAGACCGACGCGATGGAGTACGTACTTCTCGTGAAGCTCAGCCATCGTTATCCATGTTCCTGGAATGCACCGAGTTTTTCCGGACAGTACTTGATTCAAATTAAATTTCCTACTTTAGACATGGATAACAACTACTTTTCTACGAGAAAACATTACTTACATAGGGTAATTAATTAATATTTCAGGTGAGGGAGAATGTATTAGGTTGTGTTGTATTCGAATGTACTAATGACCTTGTTCTATACAATATCTTATTTTGGTTCCGATATCGGTAAACACATAAAAAACGGAAAGCCTAAGTAATTTCTCTTAGTAGAAAAAAAAATACAATTAATTATTCAAATAAGAAGAAAAGGAATGGTTGGTTCAAGTAATTTCATCATGTAAATGATATTGTAATTAAAACAGCTATTGTTCTCATAACCAATCACATTAAAGAACCCCCGCTTCACTTCATGTATTTTATCTTGCTTGATCATAAAATAAAGAGTTTTGTCTGCTTGATAGTAAAATTTCGAATAATTGCTCACCTTTTAAACACGGCCGATGGAGCTAACACTTACGTGTGACATGGAAACATCCCCGCTTCTGATTATGTTGGATTCACCAATAAAACTCTCTTGGAAATTAACTTTGTTTATTCTCACTTTTGCCATGCGACGACTGACAAACAACTGACTCAATAACACTTTACATCCTACTTATATCTCTAATTTCACTTTTGACAGTTCTCAAACCGGAAATCATCAAATTAGTTACTGTCGCTTCAGTAAATTTATACAGACAAATCAATCAGCAAATAATTATGTAAATAATGTTAGAATAAACCTTAAAATAATACTAAATATCTAACAGTATAAAACAAAGTCACTTTCTCTATCCATGTCTTGGATATAGGGATAGGGACATCCTTATGTATACTTTAATCTGTAAAACTACGAAATGAATTTTGATGCGATTTTTTTTATTAATTGATTAAAAAGGAAGGTTTACAAGGATGATATACGCTGATGGGGTGGAGAACTCACTCAACTTGGGCGGGCCACTAATATTCGTTCTTCTTTGTCATGAAAATTGGTTTGGCACCGACTTCAAAAAGAAGAAGTTGAATAGAGTTGTAAATAATAAGGGGTTGTCCATTAATCACGTGATCTTTTTGTAGCATTTTTTAACCCCCCCTCACCTATTGGTGATGAGTAGTGAGGTTTAGGACCACCCCCCTCCCCCTTCTCAACATCACGTGTATTTTTAGTAGCTCTTAAACGAATCTTAAAATTTTCTGAATATTGAAAACGTGAATTATGGGAACACTGAGATACTGCATATTTTTAGGTTATGCTATTAAAAAATTGCTCAAAATAACTAAAGAAAATGCTAGTAATCTAGTTCAACGTAATTAACATTTGAATCACTTTTTTTCTGATCGCGCAATGTATTTATTATGTATTTATCTGTAGAAAAACATTAAAAAACTCACTCACTTGTGGAAAGTCAATCCTTCAATGTGTTTTTCGCTGTGGCTTCCGCAGCCAAGCACGCTACACCCAACCATACCTCACTAAACAATAACTTATTTAATGGAGTCTCTTTTGTCACAATAACAATATACAAATGAATAAAATCTTTCTCAAAATCAAAAGAAAACTAAAATCGCTCACAAGTCGACGCTTTGTTTGTCACAATTTAAAAGTGTGACATCAACAAAACGGGTTACGCGATAGAGATGACAATAAAGTTTTGTGTCTTTTTTTAACATATAAGAACTTAAATAAGGGCTTCTCTTTTTAAAATGGATGACGTAACATCGCTTTGTCTATAGTGTTCAAAGTCAAAGACTACAAACCTTCGAGTAGTGAATTATATGGAGATCACATAATGTTCTATATAAACTTTTCTGTCAAAATTGTGTTTGACGAAATGATTAGCTATTGTTGTCTCTGTCTGATGATAGTATTTTTGTGGGTGTTATTAATACCAACACCATTTTTAATGATGCTGGCCACAAGAATCTTATACATAACTTTACATAGAATTCGTGGATGAATCCGCCATTTTAGTTACAAAGTTTTTTGTTGTCTATGGTTTGATTTGTTTGTAAACATTGAAATTTTGTAGAAAAATAACAATTAATTGTGAAATAAACAGTGGTATAGTGCTGAAATTCTGTTAAAAATGGTGAAGTGTTCTATTCTGGCCTGTGGAGCATACTTAAGCAGGAATCGACCTAATTTAACAATTCACCGGTAAGAAATGGGAAAACTAATAAATCGACTATTATTATTGTGATTTTATTCTTTATAGCATCATATAGCAGACTCATATAGCATTTATAGCTAATCCTACTTTAATTTTATACTGAATTTTACACAGTGAAGTGTATTTACAGAGTTTTTAATACAATTTGATATAGATTTATTGAATTTGAGTTTAAGGTTATGTTCAAGATAGGGATGTTTTTTTACTATCGTCGATGTATTATATCGATAATATATGAAAAAAACCTTCTTATTTCAGACTCCCCAAAAATGAATCCAAACGGCGAAAATGGCTAGAAGCAATCGGAAAGGAAAATATTAGACCAAACATAAACATAATAAATATATGTTCACTACATTTTGCTTAGCAATTCAGTAGCAGATGCTTCAGAATTTATTTTTCTTTTATTTTGCCAGTTATGCTAGATATTTTTGTTAAATGGAACATGATTTTAGACAATGAGTTTTATTTAATAAAGTTAAATAATATTTTCTAACTGAAAGGTTTTAGAATCATTTTTTTTTTAAATTATTTTTGTTACCTGTTACATAAGTAGTTTTAGGTTTGCTTTTAAATATTTTTTAAGTATTACTATATGTCCAGAAGTGAGAATAAAGTGTTAATTTTTAATTATTAAGAGTTAATTATTAATATTTCTATAATAATAATTATTAATATTTCTATAATAATAATGAAAAATACAAATATTTTATTTCTTGAAATGGCTATTTCTGTTACCGCTGCTGTTCATTCTGGTTTTTGGCAAGCCAACAAATGGCGCAATAAATGAAGGTAAATAGAGTAAAAAACAGTAAACCCACTATTTACAAAGCAAGCGCTCGTTTTTTTTAACTAGTTACTGGCCTCAACGTCTCATATACGGATTGCATGATTTAGGCTGTATCAGATTTAACATGAGAAAGACACTTTTTCTTTATAAAAAATACGTGATAGCCCAGTGGGTAGAACACTCGGTTTTCGTGCAATCGACTAGTGTTCAAATCCTGGGTCGGGCCTACACCAATTTGTCTTTTCTAAAGACATATGTGTGGTTTATGTATCATGATTGTTAACGGTGAGGGAAACATCGTGAGGAAACCCACATGGCTGAGTTGTACTTAGTCATGTGACAGTGTATTCGTACAAAACGGTGATAGGCCTGCCCCCTATCACGTGAGTACACTGTCCATGCAAAACGTGGGTACTCTGAACACCAGGTGACAAAGTCACGTGATGTTCAGAATTATTAGTACCTCTGCCAACCCCTTCGGGGATATTCGGCGTGAACGTTTATGTTTATGTTATTAAAAAATACGTGTACTAGCCATAGCTACTATGTTTCAGCAATTACTTTAAGTTTTTTTGAAGCACGAATCGTAATCACCATTTTTACGATAATGGACCACCCTATGCAGAAATCTAAATATCTATTATTATTTTCTAGATCCTAGGGTTAGCACGACCAAATTCTTCAGCTATAATACCAACTATAATATTATCGATAAAAAGTATCGATTACTGGCCAACACTAGTCGGCCATTTTGGTTTCAAAAATAGGCAGGATTTTATGTACTTTATGTTAACTCCATATACTTCACTACTCAAAGCTACAAACAATATTAATGAAAGTGATAATTTATTATATACGTAGGTCACCCTATAATTTTTATTTAGTTGAGAACCACATTGAGAACTAACTGACAATGACAGGCCGAAATTTCAAAATGGCGACAGTAGTACCAGCCAGTAGTCGCCACCGGCCAAGTAAAGATTCTATTCTAATCTATTTTTCTTCGTGGCTTCCAATAGAGCAAGAGCCCGCGACGGCCAGACCTTAGTTATAGTATAAAGTCTAAAAGTTTCTCTGTGTATGCCCACTATACAGGTAAGAACGATCCCAGGCTATGAAACTTGGGTCGCCCCGGCTTTGGCAGGTAACAGGTAGTAAAGGTGTGTAAAAATGTATCTCAAATTAGGTATAGTATAAAGCTTAGTTTTCATATATTTTATTAGTGGTGATCTTAGAAATCGCCTCGTCCACAGCCAGACACTTAGTACAGTTGCAACCCCCTGCCAGACACCCTTAAAGTACGGTTAATTTTAATGATACTTTAGTTATAGTATAAAATCTAAATTTTATATATGTTATTTGGAGAACTATAAAATGATGTTTCCTCAGTAGCCAGACAATTTGAATGGTTCCCCTATATTGCCAGACACGTTAAAGGTCTATTCGCTAGGTGCAAAGTAGGAGGTGGGGGAACACGAATCGATCACAGCGCGCACTGTGGCAAAAAAGGAACATTCGGCGGCTAATCAAGTGTAATTGAAATGATGGAAAATATTGATAGTACTAAAATTGACAAATAATGCCAAGTTAATATAATATAATAATATCGACTATCCAGCGAATATAGTAATCCGAAGTGTTGATACAGACATTATTGCTATAATGCTTGCTCATATGCACCACCTAAAAAATTATTCGTTTGTTTGGATGCTGACGGGAACTGGAAACAACTTAAGGTATGTGGACCTAACAACGATACATGCAGAATTAGGAGAATCTGTTTGTCAAAGCTTACCTAGACTTCACGCTATAACAGGGTGCGATTATAACCCTGCATTATACAGGAAAGGAAAATTAAAACCTTACAAGCTATTGAAAAAATCTAATGAATTCCAGAAAGCTTTCATTAAGTTCGGTGGCAGTGAATTAATTGAAAATAAAGACGAACAAGAAAACGTATTTAATATTATTCAAAAATTTATATGTAATATATACACAGTTCATAATATCTTTGATGTTGATGCGGCTAGACTTCAAATCTTTATAAATTCTTATGCAGTCTCTGATGTGAATGAATCTTTTAATCGAAAAAAATTGCGAAATTTCGACGCTAGCAGTTTACCACCTTGTAAAAGTGAACTATTACAGCAATTTTTGCGAGCAAATTATATTTGTACAATTTGGAACAATGCTCACCGAAAAAATCCAACTTCTTACAAACCTGAAAATAACGGTTGGGTACTGGAAAATGACCAATACCATTTTAAATGGTTTGAAGGGGATCAGCTACCAAATTATGTCAGTGATTCTTTAACAACTTTGTCAGGTATGTAATTATGATGTTAAATTATTAAAGAAACATTTAAAACTATTCGCAATTATATTAATTTGGTTTTATTATTACAGAAAATGACAAAGAAGGAGATATTGACGACGACCAATCGACAGACAGAAGTAGCAGTGATGAGGATGATGAAGATATCGGCGAGGACGATGAAAATAATTGAATATTTTTTTAAATTTCATAATATTATTAATACATGTTTAAAATATTATTCTTTTACTTTGTATACCCTAGCTATAATTATAATTAAACTCGTTTTTCATTGAATATTTTACTATCACAATAATTATTCCCTCCTTATAGTATATAAAAAATTGTTTGCAAAATATTGTAAATTTTATTGAATTAAATATTTAAATTAAGCATATAAAACTCTACAACCCATTACGCATATGCCCCTCGCGCTCGCACCTACAATAGACCTTTAACGTGTCTGGCAATATAGGGGAACCATTCAAATTGTCTGGCTACTGAGGAAACATCATTTTATAGTTCTCCAAATAACATATATAAAATTCAGATTTTATACTATAACTAAAGTATCATTAAAATTAACCGTACTTTAAGGGTGTCTGGCAGGGGGTTGCAACTGTACTAAGGGCCGGCGCTGACTGCCGGCATGGCATGGCAAAGGATTTCGGTACAGATATAGCATTTTTAATCTTATTACCATGCGTATAGAATTCATTTTGACACAACGATGCCGAGGGAGGCCGCGGTAGGACAGAACGTCGGCATCGTTGTGTCAAAATGAAGTAAAATGAATTCTATACTCATGGTAATAAGATTAAAAATGCTATATCTGTACCGAAATCCTTTGCCATGCCATGCCGGCAGTCAGCGCTGGCCCTAAGTGTCTGGCTGTGGACGAGGCGATTTCTAAGATCACCACTAATAAAATATATGAAAACTAAGCTTTATAATATACCTAATTTGAGATACATTTTTACACACCTTTACTACCTGTTACATGCCAAAGCCGGGGCGACCCAAGTTTCATAGCCTGGGATCGTTCTTACCTGTATAGTGGGCATACACAGAGAAACTTTTAGACTTTATACTATAACTAAGGTCTGGCCGTCGCGGGCTCTTAGACTATACTAAATATACCGAAAATAAAATGTAAATATTTACTCTGAACTAAATAACTACATACATACATATTCTCACGCCGTTAGTTCCCATTGGGGTAGGCAGAGACTATCGATCGCCACTTTGTACGATCCTGGCAAACCTCTCTGGCTTCGTTTACATCCATCAATCTTTTCATACGTGCTCTTTTATTCTTCATACTGCGGACACCTGCCTTTTTGAGCACATTTTCTATTTGATCCAAATGTGGGGCTATTCCACATATCCTCCCTGAGCTATCCCCCCTGGGGGGGAAGAAAGGAATTTTTTTCCACATAGTGCTACCACGGGGGATACTTTTCCGTCTATCCCCCCTGATGAAAAAAAACAACAAATGAGTATCATCAATTACAAAATACATAGGTAAGTATTTTTTTTGCTCTTGGCTTTTGCTTTGCTTTGACTGTTCCATTTTTCGCATTGTGTTTTGAGGTCTTGTAACTTTTAATAGCTTTACGGTATATAGAAAAACATTATATTTTCTAGGCAATTCCAATACGAGCTAAAAAAATGTGTAATTACAAAAAAAAAGTGTTTTAAAAAAAATCGTAGTGACGAAATTTTATAATAATCCAAGAGGTAAAATCTTAGTAATTTCATATCAAATATTCACAGTTTTATATAATTTCTATAATACCAGGGCGTCATAAATTCGTGCAGCTATTCGTTTACCAGATTTTTTTTTTCTTTTACCAACTATATCTTTTACTATAATCTCATTATTCCAAAGGTTTAAA
>OY755172.1:4527021-4664614 GCA_963576735.1 Bedellia somnulentella | reverse complement strand
TTATTAAGGGCCTCCCTCGAAAATTTCACTGATTTTGGTAGTTTTCAAACTCAATGAAACCTGCTCAATGAAACAATCACACTCTAAATAAAATATATGTTCAAGTTCAATATCTTTTCTTTAATAATGACGGTTCTCATTCGTTTTCAATAATAATCGACTAAGAAAAAAAATAATTTGTGGGGGGCTTTTTTATCGTAAAGTCTGATATTGCTGTCAGAATACTGCATATATGTTATCGATTACGTAATATTTGCGTAGACAACTGAGTAGTCTATCATCTGTATGAATAATTTTTAGTCTTTTCATCCTAATTATGGAATTATAAAGCAAAAACCCTAAATTTCAATGTCAATCTGGAGCGGGTCCCTGTGCGGAGAACGGGGCGGCAGATGGCTGTTAGCCTTCATGCGCAGAGCTTGTGTCGAATTTTTCTGTAATAGAGCTGCTTGCCGCTTCCCGCGCTTTTTAGATAATTTATTTTGGTTGTGCGCAACATAGTCGCTTGTTTTGCTTTACATTATAAGTTTGATAACAATCGTAATATTATCGTTAATTTCACCCTGTTTAGATAGTACGAAATGGTCCAACGCATTAGGGGCCATGCGCTGTTGATGTGGGCGTGAGTTCAAATCTTCTATCCGGGACATGCTTTTTGTTTATTTCTTTCCTCGTATGATAAATGCATGATTAAAAATACTGCGCATATTTCTGTTTTGTGAATACGCTCGTTTTATCCTAATGTTCTGTAAATCCAGCTGAAACAATTATTATCTTTTTGCTTTAAATTTATGTGATGTTTTTACATATCTTTTTAGTAAGATTAAAAATATTGTTTACCTTATAATAACGTCGGAAAATTAAATAAAGGAAACAAACATGTGCAGAAAATCGAAAATTTCCAATTAAACAAAAAAATTTTGAACAACATACATACTCACGGCTATAAATCCCTAAAAGGGAAAAAATATTAAAAAAAGGTTCGCTAAACAGAGGGCTCAGATAATGAATGCAAAATTGTAAGTACAAATTTTTCTACCAATAAAACACTTTAGGCATATTTTATATATTGCACGGAACATAGTCGAAAAGTTTTGCCATATATTATATTGTTCGTTCGCAATCCTAATATAATCGTCAATTTCGACTCTTAGCTCTAAGATCGAAGTGGTGTAACGCGTTAAACGTTTCACGCTCAGTGATGAAGGTACAGAGTTCGATCCTCAACTTTGCGACAGTATTTTAGTTTGTTTTTTATTCGTAAAATACGTATTCTTTTATTTTCTCCTTCGGATCACGATGAATGCATTATTAAAAATACCTGCTGCTATTTATTCTGTTTTGTAAATATGCTTGTTACGTTTTACCCTATAGCTATGTTCCGTGAATAATCTTACCTTCTAACTTTTCTTTCAAATCTGGGTGTTTTTTTTTATTTATATGATGTGTATTACACTTCTCCACTTTAGTCATATTTCTACTTTTTAAGAAAAAATATATAATTATCTTAATATATGTATTCGAACCGTTCTTCGATCAATTATTTTGATCCATTGTATTTCATTCATGTGCTATTAATTCTGATTTAGGCTCCAAAAACGTATTGCTTTACAAGGGGATGAGAAATATGCAATAAATCAGGAACCTCAATCATCTCGCCAAGTTCGATTAACAGAGTAAGTAAAATAGACCAGGAGCTGATATTTATAAATTTTTAGTCTTTCATTGAACTTTGTATTTTGTAATAAATTGTGAAAAAGTTATCATACCCAATTGAGCCTATACTTATATATTATGAATTAATTTCAGTTCAACTGAGATGATGGAAGAAAGTGTATTTTCGTCCCACAATACCGACAGGGAGAAATCATTGGAGAACACGGCTACTGTATCTAATGCACCTGAACTAGGCTCATCAACTGTGATAATAGTGCTCTTAAACGCACCTTTACTTTTGTATTTAAAAAAAACGTAAAAGTATATTAATTTAAAGATTAACAGCACCATCACCACACCATGCCATGCTTTTTCAACACAGTAAAACGAACGATGCATGTGCTCGAATATATTAAAGATTAGCACTGATATTAACAGACTGTTAATTTAACAATAAATAACCCTTTTAAGTCCGGTATATTCCGAACTTCTGTCTCTTTTATTATTTAAGTTATTTAGTCGCGGTGGATAAGTTATTTAATACAGCTATCTTGCACAATTTGGCGTAAAAACTATTTTATATGAGTTGAAGTATATTTTCAGCCGTAAAATTTCGGGAAATGTGAATTTAGATAATCAAGAAAACTTTTGAACAAACCTCTAATTAATTAAATGAACAAGTACAAAAGACGCACATTTATAGCCTCCTTCAAACAAGAAACTACAAACAGGTATTCATGAATCTGTGCCTACAAATAACTAGTTATAACTTAGTTTTTAATATTGAAAAGAACCTTAAGAATTGCCTTTTGCTTTCTGCACCATCTCAATAAAATGATAATTTTTATGAAAATTATTTGGGTTTTATAATTTACTTATGTTGAATCAGTAGTAAGTAAGTATTCATGAAAAAAATGCCTACTCCTGTTCTATAATTTGAGTCGATTTTTTGTTCAAATGTGGATTTTTGACGTCGAGATATTATTATTATATAATTACACGTTACTTCATTTCTACTGCCATCCACGTACACTTTGTTGTGTCGGTTAAGAATAACATAAACCCCTTTTACTATGTCACGTGAAACGTATCATCACGACACCAACATTCTTCTCGACATGTTCCCCTGCTATATTCCAAAGGTATCAAGAAATAAGTTTTGTGGAAATAAAGTTATTGTACTGTTGAAGTATTTGTTTTATTTTTATAACAATATTCACTTAGCGAAACATAATTAACACATATATCAATACGCCGCGCCGATCGTACAACGTAGTACGAGACTGTTTTGGTAGATGGCGCTATATCTACATCTATATCGCTAAAATCTATAGTTATCATAGTTGCTAATAGATGGCTTGTTTTACGAGTTCTATTAAAGGTGAGGAAACGGCAGGGGGAAGCCCAAATGTCGTTTCAAGGTTCTCACTTTTTCGTGGGACGCCCTTAAGTAAATATCACAGAGGTATAAATTAAGTAATTATTTGGATTGCGTCTCCTATTACCAATATCCGTAACCAATATCTTTATACATACAAACAATATAATCACAAATCTTAAATCTTGAGAAAGGGTAGCCAGAACTTCAGAATGGGAAATTCTTTAGCGAACTTTGGTAGTTCATTGGGAAGAGGATTACTCTTCTGAGGCTACCCCTAAAAAAACTAATAATTTCTTCTCCAAAAACTCCAACAAACAAGGTCTTTGCCCTAAACAAGCTTACTTCCTACGAGTCCAAAATATGATTTGTTTCACGTATTTGCACCATATTATCTAAAATCGATGAAGGTAAACAAATCGTTTATTATTTCTCTAACAAGATTGTGGCAAACTGTCACTTTGGACAGTTTGCCACTATCGAAAAACAGGTTACGCCGTAAAGGACAAAAAATCATAGTACTAGCTCTTATTTTTAAGAGTTCTATCATTTGATAATTTGCTATTCTTTTCTTGCTCGTCGTGACGCATTCTTTATCTCTCTAGTTGTATATGCTCAATTCAATTTTTGTTTAAGTGGCTTCAAAGTATATGCTCTAAGGTTGCGGCTAAAGTAAAATCAAGTGTCAGTCAGTGCTGTCATCAGCCATATTAATGTTACTGTTGTCAATGTCAAATGTCAACACTACAGTACAGCAGCGTTGCCAGAATGTTACAAAAGTAACATTTTACGTTACTTTTGACCCTCTCATGTTACTTCCATGTTACATGACTCAATATGTTACTTTTGTGTTACTTTCCAGATTTTTGAAGCTTTCCTTTCCTGAAGCTAATAAAAATAGCAATAAAAGTTACCTCTCTATTATTGGCTATGTGAATAATAGTACAAAGTTATTGAATGTGAAATTGTTCTTTCTTAATAAAATAAGGTGATGAGGTTTTTTTTTTTTTAGCCATATCTCAAGCGTTTTATGCGCGCGCATACTAAATCTACGAGTGTTTCACAGGTCATGTTACTTTCCTCGTGTAAATGTTACTTTTTGAGCTGTGTCGTGTTATATTTGACCATCTGGCACTGGCAACACTGCAGTACAGTACAAAAACGAAACGAAAACTGTTGTGTGTGTTATCAGCTTATCTTCGTTTCGTATCATTCGTGTATCATATTTGTTGATTAGTTGTGTAAACTTTCTTTAACTTTCATTTTGGAAATATTGTTTAAATATACATCAATCTATTTGAGAAGTTTGATCGAACAAAACTTGCTATTATTATATGATCATATCATTGGAGTTTAATTGCTAAAGGACTTATTTTTAATACTCCCTACTTCGCAATAATAAGCGGTCACGTTGCAAGTGGCGTGGACTCGGCCACAGTCTCGAACACGCACAGCTCAGTGTTTGTATTGTACTTGCGGAGATGTGCGAGCTGCTAGCACCAATGAGATTTATTCTATGTTTCTAGAAGCTTTGTCAAGTGATTAAACCTTATACTACTGATATTAAAAATACTGCGAATATACAATATTGACTGTTTTGTAGAACAGATTAGTGTTGAATTGAAAACAATATTGTATGAAGTGAACGATCGTTTCATAATCGTCTAAACTTAGTGACACTCAGGATAAATCATAATTTAATTCAAGGTATGTAAACTTTTTAACAATAACAATTATCTCCATATTACTATGAATCACTAGTTCTGTAATGTTCCGTTTAGGCATGCAACCAGCTGTAGTAAATAATCTCTAGATATAATGTTACATTTACATCATATTGAATGGTGTTTTTTTACTTAATTTTTGAAACATTACCATTTTAACTAATTATGAAGTTCCACTGTCTAAGAACAAAAATATAATATTATATTTATGTGCATATATTACACAGATTAAGTTAGCACAATCAAGTTTCTCATAAAAATTTGTATACAAGATCACTTGCAATACAGGTAGTTCCAGTTATAGATGTGCAATGCTAGTAGTCTGCCCTGGTTTTGCATGGTTTGTCTAGCACAGTCACTGCTCATCCCCAATGATATTTAGATTTATGTTGTGTTCAATTGCATTATTTAATGAGTGATCAATTTTATATTTACATTTTACAAACAAATGTTTCCTCTTTATAACAATTATGTAGACTTTATACACTGATTGTGATTTCCAATCTTTGTATTATCTAGCAATAAAAGTAATATCTTCAAATATGTATACTAGGCTTAAATTGTTAAAATAAAAGTATTCAACCAGGACATATCCAATATAAAAAAATCTTCTATTTGTCTTAAATATTTATGAGCTATCTTTTTCCTTTAGGTGATTGTGTTTTCATTTTATTGCTATTCTGATAAATTTTACAAAACCTTATTCAATTCATTTTACTAGGCCCAAACTACCCAATATGTCTCCCTAATTTCAGAAATGGTTATTAACTTAAGTTTTCTATCCACTAATTACATAAAAAGACTTTGATCAAATATTTTTCAAAGATACCTTGTATAAGAGCAAAGTAAAACTGAAGATCTTTGAGTTCAAATAAGATTAAGAACTAAAATTTGTTGTTACATCTATGTATTTCACCAGTGGAGCCTATATGGTTTTTTGAAAATATAGAATGTGCTCTTTAATATAATCTTTCTCATCATTATTTTCAAAAATTGTTTAAATGTTGTCCCCTGCGTACTGTGGACTTAGAATAGCCCTACCCCACTCCCTCCCGATTTGTGAGAGGCAAGCTAATTAGGCGAATTAGGGGTTTTTAAGTCATTATTGGCGATGGGGTTTGAGACCCTTACAATCTTTTCCCAATCAACTTCTTAAAGTGGCAGAGAAATTTCTAAATATGAAGTTCTGGCTACCCAATTTAGGTATTAATAGCTGTTACAAATTTACCGACCATGGACAAATCATATGTTTTATTTAACATACATATACATCCATATACTCACGCCGTTAATTCCCATTGGGGTAGGCAGAGACTATCGATCGCCACTTTGTACGATCCTGGCAAACCTCTCTTGCTTCGTCTACATCCATCAATCTTTTCATACATGCTCTTTTATTCCTCATACTTCGGACGCCTGCCTTTTTGAGCACACTTTCAATTTGGTCCAAGTGTGTCTTTCGTGGCCGTCCTCTACTAACATTACCTTCCACATTAGCTCTATAGATACCTTTTACCAATTTCCTATCATCCATCCTCTCGATGTGCCCAAACCATCGCAACATTCCTTTTTCTATCTTACTTACAATATCATCTTTTATACCACACCTTTCACGAATCACATTGTTCCTCACACAATCACATAACCTTACATTACAAACTTTTCTGAGGGACCTCATTTCTACTGCATTCACTCTGCTTTCATGCTTCTTCTGCCACACCCAACATTCACTGCCATACATAAGCGTAGGAACAAGAACGGCATCATGCACAGCCATTCGGGCCCTTTCGGACACCGATTGACTAGACATTAGACTATCCAATGCTCCATTAATCGCATTACCCTTTTTCACTCTTCTCTCAATATCTTCATCACATTTTCCATCCCTTGTAAACAAACTTCCCAGATATACAAACTCCTTCACCTGTTCCACATCCTTACCATCAATCGCAATCACGCATTCTGTCACATCTTCCTGTCTCTCAAAAACCATCGTTTTGGTCTTATCCACATTCACCCTCATTCCCTTTCTTACAAAAGACTCACATACAATATTCATCATCTCTTGCAACTCTTCTGCCGATGATGCAAGGAGCACTTGATCGTCAGCATACAAGAGGCATTTAATGATGAATCCACCCATTCTTAGTCCATAATCACTTTCACGCAACTCTGTCAAACAGTCATCCATGAACAAATTGAAGAGCCACGGAGAAGCTACACATCCCTGTCGGACACCCCTAGAGATTCCGAACCAGTCAGTGTTTTCCCCGTTTACTCTTACACATGCACTAGAATCCTCATAGAGTGATACCAATGCACGTATAAGTTGACTCCCCAGACCGAACTTGGATAACACCTCCCATAAACCCTTTCTTACCACCCTATCATACGCCTTCTCTAAATCAATGAAGGAGCAATACACCTTTTGGTTCTTAGCTAAGAACTTTTCGGTGATGCTCCTTAGAGAGAAGATTTGATCCATACATCCCATTCCTTTCCTAAATCCTGCTTGCACATCCCATATTTTCTCATCAGTTTCATTCATCACTCTTTCAATCAATACCTTTGCATACAATTTACCGACAATGCTGAGTAGGCTAATGCCGCGGTAGTTTTTAGCCTCCTGGCGTGACCCTTTTCCTTTATACAGGGGCACAATCACCGCCTTGCACCAGTCTTGTGGTACTTTGCCACTCGACCAGCACTTTTGGAAAAGGAAGTACAACCAAGAAGCCACCAACCCTTTACCAGCCCTCAGCATTTCGATAGTTATCCTATCATACCCTGCCGCCTTCCCTATTTTCATACTTTTCATTGCTTTCATTATTTCTTCCATACTGATCTCACTTTCACTAAAGGCACCCATCGCATCGTTCCAATCAACATTACTGCCGATTGGCGAAGAAACGGATGCATCCTCTTTTTCAAAGAGTCCCTCAAAATAGTTCTTCCATACTCGTTTCATGCTACTTTCATCCGTCGCCAATTCACCCTGATCATCTTTCACTACATTCACTCTCGTGTTTTGGGAAACTCCCTTTTCTTTCCGGACATATTTCCAGAACAACTTTTGGTTATTCCGGAAATTATCAGAGAGTTTCCTCTCACACCATTCTATCAGATCACGCTTTTTCTTTTCTATTTTCTTCTTAACCTCATTCTTAACTCTCTTATATTCATCTTCACTATTTTTCACTACATCATCTGTTACTCTCGCATCCATTCGTTTACTAGCTCTGACCGCTAGTAAATCTAACCAAGCTTTCTTCTTATCTTCGACTGCCTCTTTCACACTCTTATCCCACCAACTTGTTGGTGGTCTATTTGACCTTTTACACAATCCACATACTTCCGTCGCACATTCAACCATTGTCGATTTGAGCACATTCCATACTTCTTCTATTTCCATTTCATCCCTCATCTCCAAGCAACTTAGTCTATCATCCAATTTCTTCACGTATTCATCACTGATCTTTTCATCATCTTGCAATTTCTCCACTTTTATTCTCGCAAGATCCGTTGTTGACACTTTGGCCCTATGACGCCAACGCGTGCACAGACCTCTTACTCGGGATATAACAAGAAAGTGATCTGTGCCAACATTCGTGCCCCTATAGACTCTGGTGTCAACAACCTTTGCTCTCAGCCTTTCATCAACAATCACAAAATCAATCATACTTCTCTCGTTTCCTCTCTGTCTTGTATACATATGGATATCTTTGTGTTCAAACAACGTATTTGTAACACAAAGATTCCTCGCCAAACATACCTCAATAACTTTCTCGCCATTTTCGTTCACCCTTTGATCACCATACTTTCCTAAAACCTTTTCACAACCGTTGCGTGACACACCAACCCAGCCATTAAAATCTCCTAACATTACAATTCTCTCATTCTGATCACACCCATTCACAACATCATCTAACAAATTCCAAAACTCCTCCCTCTCGGAAAGTGACTTAGACATGTCCGGAGCATACACACAAATTATGCGCATCCGGACAAGCCCTATTTTCACCTTTGGCCACAGGAGCCTTGGACTCACACATTCGTAATCTTTCATACACTGAGCCATCCTTTCAGATATCAGAAGTCCCACGCCTTGGCAAGCCCTGTCGCTGTCAGCAACGCCTGACCAGATCGCTTTAATGTTGCCAAGTTGTGAAACCTCTTTTTCCTTTCGCTTCGTTTCATTCACACACAGAAAATCTATTTTTCTTTCATCCATTATCATACATACTTCATCTAATTTTTCATGCATCCCTCCACACACATTCAACGTACTGAAGCGGGTCTCTCCAGCCCACATTTCGCCCCGCGAGGAACCACGGCGTGATGAGTGGCGAGCTGCATCGCCGCCTCCGTGTTTATTTTTAGTTGCACACATTTTGGCCCCACGATAAGCAAGGGAAATAAACTGTCCACCTAGCCAGAGCCCCGCATGACTAGGTAAGGTTATTTAGTACCCGGAGTGCACCAAGCTCCGGGACGGCGGCACGCTAGCGACCAGGCTCACCCCTGGCCACGCATCCTTCGGCACGGCAGACCTTGGATTGGTTTAAGGGCGAAGATGGTAGAAGCCCTGTTCCCTTAGTCGACTCCTACGAAACACCCACGGGAAGAAATGGGGTAGTGCTATTCTATGCCGACACTACACAGCAGAAAATCATTTCAATATCAAAATCTCGTCTCCCACAAACCTTTTTGACATCATCTTACATTATTTCAGTATTGGATGAGGAATCCAATACATTACAAAATTAAAGAAAGTATACATCTATATAGAAAAAGTACTTATGTAAGAAATGTGGTTTACTTATGAATTCGCTATCGATAAGAAACTGATTTGTTAATGTCCATAATGACGGGATATAGATTGCAAAGTAGAATTTATTTATTCTCGACTTCTGAGAATAATTAATTCTTGAAAAACTTTAGTGGATTTTGAAATGGGTATTTATGGAATCGTACAAAGTTTTGGTTTCGCAACAGCAGAGACTTTGAATGTTCTCGAGTTTTTGAAAGAGAAGCACTTTCCTTATAAATTGTTAGAAACTTATTATTAAGTTCAGGTTTCTGTCGTAATTGATTTTCGTTTCTCAATTTTGTTGAATTGTTTTATTGGGACGGTTGCAATTGCTTAATGGGACTAAAGTAATCATTTTTAAGTTTCGCATGTCATAAAACGTGCATTGTGAACATTTTTGTAATTAAACTTTAACTTAAAATAATTAAAAAAGTAAGTATCGGTTTTCTAACGATAAGGTATATTTTCTAATGGAAAGGTTGCTGCTGGGTACAGCCTATTTGGCTTCACTTGTCGTGTGCCGGGCAGCTGAAGGCCGCCCTGGCGGCGGGGCAAATATATGTGTACCAAGCTATATCGGATAAAGGGGTGTAAAGAGTCTTGACCAATGACCAAGAGGGAGGCTTAGATAATAAATTGTAAATATAAAAAAATTAAGAGGTTTATCGAGACCGTGATTGATAGTCTCTGCCGTCCTCAGTAGAAATTAAAGGCATTAAAGCATGATGTTATTGTATGTGTGTTTGTTGTATATTTGCTTAGATAATGACAAGAAACTGTATTGTTAAACTTTTTAATTCACGTGTATAATCGTTACTAAAAGTTATATATAGATTTGAGGATTTGAGTTTCCTCATAAACCTAGATTTATGTGTTAGATTTCAGGACAAAACAGTACTAATTGTTTACTTTTACTCACTTCTTTTATTCCCACTGCGGTAAGCAAAGACTATCGACTTTCACTTTTGTTATCATTCGCTTCTCTCACATTCGTCATTCTTTTCATACACATCATTTTGATACTTTCACATTGTTGGGTATTTATTTATACACACAACCCTTAAAGTGAAAAGTGTGTAATGTAAGGTTATGTGATCGTGTGAGGAATGATGTGATTCGTGAAAGGTGTGGTGTAAAAGATGATATTGTAAGAAAGATAGAAAAAGGAATGTTGAGATGGTTTGGGCACATAGAGAGGATGGATGACAGTAAATTGGTGAAAGAGATATATAGAGCCAATGTGGAAGGTAATGTTAGTAGAGGACGACCTCGGAGGACACATTTGGATCAAATAGAAAATGTGTTCAAAAAGGCAGGTGTCCGCAGTATGAAGAATAAAAGAGCATGTATGAAAAGATTGATGGATGTAAACGAAGCCAGAGAGGTTTGCCAGGATCGTACAAAGTGGCGATCGATAGTCTCTGCCTACCCCAATGGGAACTAACGGCGTGAGAATATGTATGTATGTATGTATGAACACAACCCTTAGCTGCTAAAAGCCGGATTTTAAATACTATTCATACTTCGCCTCAGCCTCGTGTCATTTACAATCTGTGGCCTTTTACCTTATGTCTTATATTGATGTGGTGACGTAAGAGCTTACATAACCGTAGCTCTACTTATTTCGTTTTCAATTACGTTGCGAATAAATGTGTGTCATTAACTTGTATTCTATTACATTCTCATGATATTATCATGATGATAAGAGTGAAGAAGAGGTGTGAGATTGGTGAACGGAACGGTGGTGTGCAAGAAGATATTGTAAAAAGGGGAATGTTAACATGGTTTGGTCAAATAAAGGGGACAGGAAGGGGGCAGAGAAAATATTAATGAATATAGTTGAAGCTCGTGAGGTTTGCGAGGATCAGATGCCAAAGTGACGATCGATAGTCATTGCCTACGTCAGGAGGCCTAGCACGAGAGCTATTTCATCGTCACGATATCGGTTAGAATGAGATGACAGTATACTTACTAAGTAAGTGCGAAAGAGATGGCTGTTTTGTTCCACGCGATATCTAGTTAAAAGGTCGCTCGTAATAGCTATGCAGGGGTATACATGTATACCGAGGCTATGGTACCCAGGGGGCCATGGCACAAGGCGCGATAGGCTGCGGGAGGCGGCGAAGCTGGCGATTCGTACTGTGTGTAATTTTACACGAACCATTTGAATCAACTTTTTACCCCCTCATACACAACATAAAGACAATGCACATAAACCTGCCTTTGGATAAGATTTGCGAAGTATGAGAGTCTTATTCAAATAAAATGTTCATCCCCACCAAAAAGCTAAAGGAGTAAGTACCGTTTGTACCGATCCAGGTATTAAAATGGTTACTTATATAGTTAATAGTGCCTCTGCTGTTATGGGATGGTATGTGGATTATTTAATGAGTCGTGTCTACATTGTTAAACCGAATACACTGCGTCAACTTAAAGAAAAAATCATCGAAGAGATGTCGGCGATCTCGCGGTCTCTTTGCAAAAGAGTATTTGAAAACTTCAGGACTCGCTTAGATGAGCGCAAAAACCAAAACGGTCGTCATTTAGACGAAATAATTAAAAAAAAAATACAACTAATTAGCTTTCTCGTAAATAAACGATTTCAAAAATATGTTAAATGGTTTTTTTTATACGATTTTTTTAAATATTAACTAATTCATGGCCCACCCTGTATTATATCTCTATGCTTGATAGTGTTCAAATTACCTTCGTACACGTGGACTAACTCAACCATATTTGTCATAATTCCGCACCAGTCGTTAAAAGAGAATATCACCTGATTGTCACCACTTTCTTTCTTTCACTCCCCAGGTACAACTTTTGCACCAACCGACAAGGGTTGATGATGATACCATTTATGTTTCAAAATTTTCTGCAGTATTTCTTCTTGAAGCTTTTGTCTATTGAATGACATTGACAAAGGCTTCGTAGTTCTGTTGAGGAGTTTTGATCCATTCCATATTTAAATTACCTCATGCCCTAATTGCATAAAATAGGCGCATAGTAACATCGATTTGCGGAAAATTCCCCGTTCACAAAACAGAACAATACCTAATGCCATTGACCGTGAGGTCTACATAACAAACATGTGCATATTGCAATCTTCTTATCTAAATAGTACTTCTGCATTAATAAATAAATGACGTCTATCGTAGACGTCATTTATGCAATAAAATGACGAGTAATCTGATGGACTTTCAAGTGTAAGTTCTTTAACTTAACCCTATCGATCATTTTAATAAAACTACAGGATCCCCCTTTATTCTAATAGCTTAGATTCTCACTTACATATGTGTTCAATACATTAAATAACACCGCCTTTAAAATATGTGGATGAGTGTGAGGAGTCGACTAAGACTAAAATATTTTTAAATCGGTCAACCGATTAAAGCTGTCACAAACCCGATATAAACATAGATACAAAATGAATCTGCTCATTACTTGTGTATAAGAAAACAGAAACATTAAACTAGTGTATGAGATTGAGTTAATCTTTTACCAGATTTTCGCCCATCTATCTACCCTTTCTTGGTAGAGATGTTTTAATTAGAATGCCTTGTGATCAATCTACTTAGTTGAAAAATCCAAAGAAAAGTTAGCGAGTCTATTTATCTATTCCGCCTTAGCATTTTTTTGAAATAATTATCCAAAAATTATCATGTATGTTCGAATATTTGTTCAACTATTGTCATTTACATTGTTACCAGGGAAAGTATTATAAAACAATTAATCCAAAAAATATAACCTTGTACCTGTTTTAAATTTATATTCTAAATCATTATTTCGCATGCCATGAAACGTGTTTTTCATTATTGTGTTCTGCTTGGGCTAGACATTTGTTCTATTTACGGATATTCATATTTTAGTTGTTTGTTGGTTGGAATATTTAATACATTTGAATTGAACATAATATTAAAAATATACCTGTTAGGGAACTACTCCTAGAAGCAACACTACTTTCTTAAAAAAAGAGTATGTATTATATGATTCTATTTACATAAATATACTTACGCCATTTATTCCCATTGGGGTAGGCAGAGACTATCGATCTCTTCTTTGTACGATTCTGAAAAACCTCTCCAGCTTCGTTCACACTCACACCGGCCTTTTTGAGCCTATTCTCTATTGATCCAAATGTGTCCTCCGAGGTCGTCCTCTACTAACATTACCTTCCATATTGGCTATATAGATCACTTTCACCAAATTTCCTATCATCCATCCTCGCTATGTTCCCTACATTTCTGTTTCTATCTTTTTACAATATCATAGTTACACAGCACTTTTCACGAATCTCGCTATTTCTCACTCGATCACATAACATATTTATTAATCTATTCATCTATCAATCTATTGATTAATGTACAATGAAGTGTTTTTTTAAATGTTTTTGTTCATGAAAACCTCATGTGGGGATCATTATTATTACTAATAAATAAAGGAAAGAAAAATTTCGACACAGGCGGGTTCGATGAGGTTTTCATGAACAAAAACATTCAAATTATGTCATAGTTAGGCGTTCTCAACATTTGCATTCTATCTGAAAAGATAGACAAGTGGCCTTCCGAATTTGTAAAAATTCGGAGGTAGGAAACGCAAACACTACATAAACGTGTAAAAGAAATAAAGGATAGAAGAATTTCGCGCTGGCAGCCATTGACACGGTAGCTCAATTGGCAGAGTGACGGGGGCGTATACCCGAGGACGCGGGTTCGATTCCCGCCTGTGTCGAAAACTTTTTCTTTCCTTTATTTATTAGTTACAATAGAGTTTGTCTGTACGTCCTTAATATAATCGTAAACTAAGCATTTGCTCACGTAATCGTCTATACAAACATAAAAGTTTTTCAGATGGTATCTACAACAAATTTTCGACAGCTTCTTCTTTAAATTTCTTGTAGTGGTTGGCAAAATTAGGGTGCAGCTTGCATTTCATAGAAGTAGAGAGGTTTCTCTAGACCGCACATGGTGTCGATTATCTGTCGGCTTTGGAATGAATCAAGACAAGAACCATGACCATATGTAAAAATCAAAAGAGTGTGGTAAACTTGTTTCATTTATGTCCACACTAGCTCGGTGTAAAGGTGTAGATAAAGTCATGTCAGGGTCACCCACATGCGGAAACGTTTGCGTCAATTGATTGTTTGTTTATGATACCTAGATCAATGCGCAAACCTAAATTGACACTAAGAAACTGAGACGTGTTGAGAAGTTACTTTTATTTGTTTTTGTTTAAATCGATGTAGTTCTTTTAAATATCTTTAGATTAACCCAAATACTTGTTAAATTATGCTTATTGTCATAATTCGAATTTTCGCATAATTCTTTATATAATATGAGAAAGCTTTCAACCTAAACATAAATGGCAAGTTCAGGTTCTTTTCAGAGTTCATATTATGCTTTTATACGTAAGCAGGGCTATCTTCACTGACGGAAAACTAGTATTAGCCAGTAAATTTTTCAATATTTGCAGTCAACTTTAGTTATTCTTATCACTAATATAATAATAATATAATAGCTGTATTTTTATCATTAAATATGGAGAAATTTTATTTCCTTACTTCTTCCGCAACTCACGAAACTCAGGGTAGTTCCGGTGGAGTAAAATTAATGTCAAAAATCGGATATTCTTATATACATATGTGCAGATTGTGCAGGGACTATCGATTTCTATTTTTTTAATATCACCCTTTTTTCAAATGAGTCCTTATAACTCGGCCATCAACACCTAACCGACCAATACAAATTGTTAACAATTATCTTCTTTCCCAAATAGTTTGAGCGCAATGGGGGTCCCATAAGCGATGTCAGCTGCCGCAGAAACGCTCAAGACTGGGGACCTGCAAGTAGGGTCGGTGCCTGTCGGGCCATGCGCCCCCTCCCCCCGCGAGCCCCCGCGGCACACCGTGCACTGGTTCCGCAAGGGCCTGCGTCTCCATGACAACCCGGCTCTGCGGGAGGGCATGCAGGGCGCTGCCACCTTCCGATGTGTCTTCATAATAGACCCCTGGTTCGCGAGCTCGTCTAATGTTGGAATTAATAAGTGGAGGTAAATATTCATAGTTGTAACAAATCAGAAAGGCCAGAGACTAATCAGCAGGCTTCCTTTATTTTACCATTTATTCTCCTTAACTGTAGGTATCCTTTTTTGAGATTTATAGGCTTGTATATAGGTCGATAGGTACAATGATTTGGCCAAAGTCCACCATGTCGGCCTATGAGTTTTTATGAACCCGCATTTTCTAAGGAAGGCTTTTGTGTATGTCATACAACTGTTAGATTAAAAGGTATATAAATCCAGGCTCTTTAAATTATTAAGCATCACTAATCAACCTAAACTATATTTCTACCCATGAAATACAGCCTTTTAAGTTGCCCGGAAGCGATCGCTTACAGTGATAAAACCGCCAATTGTACTTCTATTAAAAAAAACAAATATCTATAAAATGTTTTAACTATGATAAGTGACAGAGCTTTCATTCAACAGGTTCTTGTTACAATGTTTGGAGGATCTAGACAAGAGTTTAAAGAAATTGAACTCCCGGCTCTTTGTAGTCCGCGGTCAGCCCGCCGACGCGCTGCCCAAGTTGTTCAAAGAATGGGGGACCACAGCGCTGACGTTCGAAGAAGATCCGGAACCGTATGGACGGGTCCGGGATCACAATATTATGTCGAAATGCAGGGAGGTTGGCATCACTGTCTTCTGCCGAGTGTCGCATACACTCTACAAACTAGACAAGTTAGTATTTGGTACAATTGTTTTTATTTTTTTTTGAGATATAACATAATGATGAAGATTTGCTTTTTTACTATGTTCAATGTTATACTTAATTGTTTGTTATTCAAATATTTAAATATTCTCGTAGAAATATATTAGCATGTTGATGTGACATTCCGATAGTGACCTCGCTTTGAACAGATGCAGATAATAATACTAAACAAGTTCGACGAACGGTCCCGAATAATAGTTACAAGTTTTGTATATATGTACATACATACATAGCCTGACGGTTATAAATCCTAAGAAAGGGTAGCCAGACCTTCAGAAAAAGAAATCGCTCAACCACTTCTGGAAGCTGAGTGGGGCAAGGACTGTACAAATAAAGGTTTTTGGAGTCGGGTCTCCAACTGCATCCCTCAAACATCACTTTTAAAGCTCCAATTCTCTTAGTCACCTCTTACGAACACCCTTGGGAAGTCACGGGTTAATTCTTAACACTACACAACTATTATGTCTAATTTGTACATATATGTCGTTGCAAATAATCAACCTTTCTATCCACCTAACAAAACCTTCTTATAATCCAAGGATAATCGAGCGCAACGGCGGCAAGGCACCACTAACCTACCACCAGTTCCAAGCGCTGATCGCCAGCATGCCGCCGCCGCCGCCGGCCGAGGCTGCCATCACCATACACAGTTTGAATGGAGCAACCACGCCGGTTTCTGATGATCATGATGAGCGGTTCGGAGTGCCCACTTTGGATGAACTGGGTATGTTAAACACATATTTACTTGTTTTTAAAGTTTTAATCTCAAACCCAGGATGTCAGAGTTGTAGAATATCTCAGCCACTTTTTGATGTGATGTGGGGAAAAGATTGTAAAATGAAGGAGGATCGTTGGTAGTCAGTCTCGAGCCATTTCTTCAAGAACCATTTTAAAAACTCCAAATTGTTATTGTATCGTCGAGTGTTATTTTAAGCCGACATACACGGCTATATATTATAAACACATACTAACGAGCCCAATGATATAATGTAAATATAATGTAAAAGTTCTAGCTAGCTTATATTTTTGAGAAATTCAGTCAGTTTAGTTTGTTCATACTTGAGCTGCTCGAGCAATCAGCAAGTGCTCGACATTCGACTCACAAAAACGTGTCTTGCATTCTAACCTGTCAACAACTTGAAATTGCCATTGATCGCTGAGCTGCCACCAGTTTCACTGCTCAAGCATTCCATGTACGTCTGTCTGTTCGTTAAAGATGAAAACTTAATTTGCAGCCTCAGACTAAAACGGAAACTCTTGCCCTTGCTTTCTGCTAAATATGTTTCTTATACAGGTTTCGAGACAGAAAACCTGAAAGCGCCAGTATGGGTAGGCGGCGAAACGGAAGCCCTGACAAGACTGGAGCGCCATCTAGAACGCAAAGCGTGGGTGGCCTCGTTCGGACGACCTAAGATGACTCCGCAGTCTCTGCTTGCCAGTCAGACGGGGCTGTCGCCGTATTTGAGGTTAGTTATTTAAATTAGGTTAAATGTCTCTACTCTACCAAAAACCTTTATTGTTCCTTTTTTCCCCACTCAACTTTCCAAAAGTGGCTGAGGAATTTCTAATTCCTTAGCTCTGGCTACCCCTTCTAGGGATTTATAGCCGTGAGTATATGTATGTCTCTACTAAGTTGACTTCTGGGTAGAGCTCGGGTGAATAGAATGACAGCCGTGGCCCACGTGAAATGGCCCTGTAGTGACCAATTGCAGCAACCACCTTTCTAATCTATCTATCTCTACTTTGTTGCTCATACTTGGGCAATTTGTTCCTTTAAGGGTAGGCAGAGAATATAGATCGCCAATTGGCTCGATCCTGACAAATATCTCTTGCTTATACTCTGGTCTTTTATTCCTATTAGGTTCGGCACGAGACTATCGATCGCCAGTTGGTACGATCCCACCAAATCTCTCTAGCTTCAATAAAAATCATCGTTTTATAATGATGTTCTTGCTGTGTAGTGTCGGCTTAGAATAGCACTACCCCATTTCTTCCGGTGGGTGTACGTAAGAGGCGACTAACGGTATTGGGGCTTTTTGGGCGATGCGGTTGGAGACCCATCACCAACGACCTTTATTCAACCATCTTTTCCCCACGCAACTTCCAAAAGCGGCTGAGGAATTTCGAATTCCTTAGCTCTGGCTACCCCTTCTAGGGAAATATAGCCGTGAGTATATGTATGTATGTATGTTCTTTTCTTCTATATTGCTAGTTTAGTACTTGAATACGGTATGTAATAATTCGTATATATAAGACTAACCAGTAACGGAATAAACATAGTTTACACGTATTACAGAGCGTGTCAATGACGTATACCCTATGTCATTATGATCCTATTTACCATTTAGACAGATTTACTGTCGTGATTACTGTGTATTATGGGAACAATGTATTTTATGTCGTGTCGTGTATAGTACAGCGCATGATTTGTTCTTTTAAACTATTTAAAAATCTCACTCTCTACTATGTAGTATGTATGTAGCGATTCGATGTAGTATATAGAAAGAAACAAAAACAGTTATTCGCTGCTACATTAACATTATACGGCTTATTCCGATTATCCACCCTAAAAAATCCTCCCTAAGTCGGATATTCGGAAACGCATGTCCGATTATCCACCCTGAACGGGGTGGATAATCTAAATTCATAATAAAATGTTTCTTCCGATTTTCTACCCTGCCTACGTACAGTCCTTTACAGGAACATGTAAATTATTATTTATTGTGTGTCAGTGGTGAAAAGACCCTAAGTTTTAATTTTGTTATTTTTTGTTACGAGTTTCTTTCTTGTTATGGTTTCATTTGTCACAACAGTCAATTTAAATGGTTTTCACCCAAATCTACAGGTGCTTACCTGCAATTTTTTTATTTTTTTTTAAGATTACTTAAGTTTTTCGTTTAACAATAAATATTAAATTAAAACTTTCCACCAGGATAATTTTATTCAGACTGTAAGTAGGAAAGTAGGTATGTATATCTCTGTTGAAGTTTCTTGGACCAGGTTGTGAGTATGTTTCTGTGAATGACTGTACTTGGGGTAAAAAATCGGAAGAAACATTTTATTATGAATTCCGATTATCCACCCCGTTCAGGGTGGATAATCGGACATGCGTTTCCGAATATCCGACTTAGGGAGGATTTTTTAGGGTGGATAATCGGAATAAGCCCATTATACATGTACAAAAAAGACACAAAAATATGAAACAGCTATGTACCTATATCAGTAATCCACTCGAATAAAAATAACTGTGGAAGACTGTGAGGGTTAGTTAGTTATTTCGTAAAGCAAAAAACATATAACATAACATAACATAAACGTTCACGCCGAATATCCCCGAAGGGGTTGGCAGAGGTACTAATACTTCTGTACATCACGTGACTTTGTCACCTGGTGTTCAGAGTACCCACGTTTTGCATGGACAGTGTACTCACGTGATAGGGGGCAGGCCTATTGCCGTTTTGTACGAATACACTGTCACATGACTAAGTACAACTCAGCCATGTGGGTTTCCTCACGATGTTTTCCCTCACCGTAAAGCAAAAAAAACATACATATATGGTGAAAAATAATACTACAGTTATATTCATGTATCGGCACTCAATGTTAATTGAATTATTTGTTATTTAGATTCGGCTGTTTATCCACTCGGCTATTCTACTACCAGCTAACAGAGCTATACAAGCGAGTGAAGAGAGTAAGACCTCCGTTATCACTTCACGGACAAATATTATGGAGGGAGTTCTTCTATTGTGCTGCGACCAGAAACCCTAACTTCGACAGGATGGAAGGAAACCCCATATGTGTGCAGATCCCGTGGGAGAAGAATCAGCAAGCTCTTGCTAAGTGGGCGAATGTAAGTATGGGGATGTGATAGTAGATCAGTGTTCGTGTTAAGCCGTATCGTGTGAAAGAATAAATTGGCTGATTATGAATAAACATACATCGAAGTGATTGACAGTTTTTTGTCGGCGACAAGAGTTTATTCGTAGCTGTTATTTGGTCTTGTTTCTTTGCTTATTTTAAACCAGGTAAAAGTTATAGCATTCTAGTTTATTGGTCGCATTTTTTAAATAATTTTAATCTAGTAATTAGTATAGCTTTTCAAATATTTCTTTATTTGCCTTCACCCCATCTTTTACCATTGAACAATAAATTTGAACACAGATCTGCATGAAGCTTTTTATTATTATTTTGCCATGTATGTGTGTATTAATTTCAGCTTGTTGGGACATAAATCGTTTTTAATCGGTAAAGGATGTTTTAAGGGTCAAACTGGATACCCTTGGATCGACGCCATCATGACCCAACTGAGGGAAGAGGGTTGGATCCATCACTTGGCGCGGCATGCGGTCGCTTGCTTCCTCACTCGGGGAGACCTTTGGATCTCGTGGGAGGAGGGAATGAAGGTATCTATTTGAACTTGTATTTCGACCTAAGACTGTGTTATTAGGAATAATGTTATACATGTGAAAGTTTTGATGTTTATGTGTTTGAGGCGAAAAGGCTCCTCAAGTACATAATGTATATGAATGAAATTTAGCAGAATGTTAGACAATGACTCAAATTATCAAATAGAATATTTTTATCCTAGAAAAATTTGACGAATAAAATATTTACGCTTGATTAAACTAAGAGTACCGGAAAAAACGCCTAAAGTTTTGTCATCTGCATATTTGACAGTACGAAGTCTGTCGGGTCAGCTAGTATTAAATAATTCAATATATTTAATTATTTGTCAGGTTTTCGACGAGTTATTGCTGGACGCTGATTGGTCGGTTAACGCGGGCATGTGGATGTGGCTGTCGTGCTCGTCATTCTTCCAGCAGTTCTTCCACTGCTACTGTCCGGTGCGGTTCGGACGGAAAACAGACCCCAATGGAGATTTTATAAGGTTGGTTGTTAGTGACTTCGTGTTTTGATTGAAGTAACCTTTTATAGAAAGAAGATAAGATTCTATATACTTTTGCCAATATTGCGCAGAGGGTGTGTGAAATTGTGCGCACATGTTGTTTATGTACAAAAATAGTGCATAAAGCTATTTTTATGAATGTATTATATATTCTTACTAAAATTATCGTCAAATCTCAATCACTCGCAGACCTTCTAGTTTTTTACACTTATAGTTTTTGTTAATACACAGCGTCTGATCTTGTCTTGTAACAAATAAAAATTTCACATAATATTCTTTGGTGGGACTACACAAAGGTGTCTTTATATTTTATATATTAATCTTCTCAGCCATGTGGTTCAAACACTGGATTAACTTAATTTGTCTATAACACGCTTAGGCAAAACTAATAAAAACGCAAACTTTCTGTTTTTAAATCCCTTCCTTGCATTAATTGAAAAAACACCAAAAATTTTAACATACTTTTCCTTCACAGACGTTACCTGCCAGTGTTGAAGAACATCCCAACACGTTACATCCACGAGCCGTGGATGGCCCCAGAGGCCGTACAAAGGGCGGCCTACTGCATTATCGGCCGCGACTACCCCCTGCCTATGGTGGACCATTCGAAGGCTTCGACGGTCAATATTGAGAGGATCAAGCAAGTTTATGCTCAGCTGGCCAAATACAAACCACAAGGTATATGTTTAACGGTATTTTATTGGGCTTCCTAGTGTCGGATTAGAATAGCACTATTTTATTGCGCGTTGTAGCGTAAGAATATAAAAGCAAGAACACATCTTCGCGTGGGTGTCCTACGTTATTTAAGATTTGGCTGGAGACCCATCATTAACGGTACCTTATTTAACTATCTCCTCTCCAATCAATTTCCAAAAGTTTTGATTCCCATGCTCTTGCCACCTCTTTTTTTGGATTTATAGCCGTGAGTATGGGTTAGGTTTATTGTAACTTAACTAAAATTAATAACGGTGAGTTTAAGAATGTTTCTAAAAATCCAAACAAGTGCATAGCCGTTGATATTTTATTCTGTTTGATGCCTAAGTATCATTGACACCAAAGTAAATGTCCATAAACGTCGTAACTTACTGGGTCATGTCACGTTTAAAGGATGAATTAGAATGAGAGAAGAGTAACAAAGTGGATTTATGATAGTAAACTATTGGGCGTATTGTTTTGAGTTGACTTTGGAGGACGTTTAAGGATTGAACCCGTGTTTCTTTAAGTTAGAGCTGAGAAGGACTTATAAAATCCCTTTCTAGAAGATGTATGAATTAAGATGAAGAAGAAAAGTTTGCATTGTAAGGATCATGGCAGCTAGACTGCTAGAGAGACGTGATTAACAGTCATATGTACTATACAGTGCATGACTACTTTGTTGTGGAAATAAATCTTAATTTTTTACAGTCTATATCAGTTTTTAAGTCTGTTTTTTTCTAAATAGATATTTTTTTTTCAGGTCCAGTAAGCACGCAGAACGTCCAAAGACCCAACGCGACGCAATCTTCACCAAGTCCCACGTCGATAATAACTAGCATCAATCATTCCAACTACCTTTGTCAGTCATCCCCAGTGGATAACGAAAACGACAAATACAATTTGCCAAATGAACAGCTAGAAATCACTAGCAAAGATAACACATGCCCTGATAGTAAGACAGATGACAGTAAAGCAGAAAAATATGATCTAAAAAATTTAACAATAATGAATAACGATGTGAAAGAAAAATATACTGATGAAGACTACGAGCAAAATAAATTTATTGAAAAGATAAGCAATAGTGACACGTGTTATCAACCACCCCTTAAAGATGATGATGATGATGGTAAACTGAAATACTTTTCATCAGAATTATATGAGACAGGAGTATGTCCGCAAAATATATTTAGTGAAACCAACTCCCAGAAATACATGCCAATGACTAAGGAGATTAAAATACTGAATTGCAAACAGGATATACCAAATCCTGATGCCAACAAGTCTGGATGTACCGAAAATGAAAATACGTATACAATCATTGAAGATAATAAGACCAAGGAAACTTCAGGGGGATATGAAAGTCAGCAGGAAAACGTCCAAGAATGATTTTAGAAATTATTAATATAAGTTTATAATAAGTACTTTTAAATGTTATATAAGTAAAAGAAATATATTCATTATTATAAATAGATTTAATTAACAATAAACAGTGTTTCAATATTATCTAACCCTAAGACACATCTATGATTGTGACTGTGTATTGCTAGAGTTCATAAATGCCACTGTCTCCAAGTGTTGTTTGAGTGCTTTCTTAGCTTTCCGAGATTGTACGGTGGGCTTGTCGGCTGCTTGTGGTTTTTGTTTAGTAAATTGTTGTCTAATACGAGAAAGAGTTGACATCTGAAAAAAAAAAACTAGACTATAACAGACATATTTTATTTTGCTCAACCTTTACTCTAGAAATTAAACTGTTATTAGTATCCATGATTCCTTAAATAACATTAAAGGAATGGATTAACCTATGATTCTAAAGTTGTGCCTTCTGTAAGGAGTATATGAGACAGGCTGATATAATAAGCATGCCTCCTATAGAGTAGGACACTATTCAGACAGTAAAAGAATATTTTCAAGACGAACCAAGTGACAGCGTCACATATTGCCTAGAAGTAGAAGACAAAGCTCTTCTGCGTCTTTGGACACAACCTGAACATGATAAGGTAGTTTAACCACTAGAGTAACTTTTTGATAATTACATCATATTCTACCACCATTAGGCCTCATCGAGATAAACAAATAAAATTCTTTATACAGAAAAATAAGCAGAGACTATTGATCACGACTTGTCAAGCTTCGTCCATTTAACAATGTTTTTTTAACACTCTCTTGCATTCTTATCATTAAAAAAACTTACTGATTCTGGAATGTGAACATATCTAATGTTTCGTCCTTGAATAAAAAGATCATCAAAATAATATTCATTTCCACATGGATCGCAGTAAACACAATTCTTGAAAGACAGATTCATAAACCTGAAATAGTTGTTGATTAGAAATTTTGTTGATAACTAATGAAAAAACTTAAGATTACTATAAGTTATCTCAATGAATAAATACATGTTCTACTACAGAAGGGCAAGCACGAGCGCTATTTTATCAACACAATAACGGTTAGAATGAGATGGCAGTATACGATACTAAGTAAGTGCGTAAGAGATGGCTGCTTTATCCCATGCGATAACTAGTTTAAACACGGCTCGTGCTTGCCCTGCAGGTTTCTAACTAGTCCGCCTTTCTTGAGTCTCTGTGATTATCTTAGACCAAGGTAGTTATTAGTGAGGCTATCTATTAGCAAAAACATTTGGGCAAGGAACATTAATATATGCCCAGTTTTCAAAATATAATCCATTCTAATTAAACAGATGCTCAGTGCAGGATGACAGCTGAATCTCTAAGAAACTTGATGCAAATGAGCTAACATTTATAAGATATTTTTCTTAAACTGGAGGTGGATCCATGCATTTAGTCCTAATAAGAACCAGCAGTTAGCTGCGGTTTTTTGGTTTTATGGGCTACTGCCTGTGATTTACCCACTCAACCGCTACAAAGTTTCAACCAAGCAGTTCAATTCATCACTATGGCAGTAAATAACAGAATCCGCATTAAGCAGTTGGACCACTCAAAATGAACCACCCTGGCATTAAATGCTAGTACATAGGAGCAATTAGACAATTCATAAAGGGTGCAATTAAACTAATAAAAATGTTATAATTGACAAATTCCCGGAGCAATTGTTACTAGTTTTAAGTGTTCTAAAACTGATTGCAAAGGTTTGCTACCTTATATATTACAGTTGAAAAATTTGTCAGAAAGTGTTTGATTGCCAAATGTTAAAAACAGCAAGGCAGCATCAATAAAAAGATCTGATTTATATGCCATTTGAACAATGTAGTATCTCCTTAATAGTTAAATCCTATTAGTATTATGAATATGAAAGTTTAGAATTACAATTACAGAATGTATATGAATGAAATTTAGCAGAATGCTGGATAATAACTCTAATTAGCAAATAGAATACTTTGCATCATGGATCAATTTGACCAATAAAATATATTTACACTTGATTGAACTCAGAGTACCAGCAAAATCACCTAAAGTTTGGCATAAGCAAATTTACAGTACCAAGTCTGTCGGGTAAGCTATATAATAAAGCTATATAAGTATATGATAAATTAAACTAATGTGGATGAGGGCAAAATGTCATACAAACTACATGACTAAGAATTCAGAATTCGATATGCAAAGTTTTACTAAAGTGATGCTGATTACAAAACCATTTCGAGATATTATGGTTATAAACAATATTTTCTTGAAATTATATCAATTGAAGCTAAGATGACTGTTATTTTATCAAAAAACTGTAACAGTGTAACCTTCAATGTTGTTTCAAAGACATACGGTTTTGCAGTTTATGCATAATAAAATATTGAAAATCATAGGATTGATTAGTATAATATGATAATAATTTCATTTGTCATCTCATCACAAATTCGTGATATGTTTTGCAATCAGCAACATTTTTATACAAACATTTCACTTCATTTGCATGTTGCTACATGATTTTATCGATCAATGACGTCATTGAGTACAAAAGTTGAACAATCTTTAAAAAATCATAACTTTGCAATTACTCATTTTAAATGGAAAATATTCAAATTAGTCTTTTATTTTCGTGTTAACTATCGAATAAAAATATTTAATAAATACCAAAAAAAAACTTTGCATACCGAATTGCTGGTCATACTATGAATACATCTAATAAGGAACATAACACAAGGATGAGTTAATATGCCTGCCATATAGCTGACGCTTGAGGTATGTACCGGTTCCAGTGTGTTTGACCAAGGATGTTTACCTGACTTGCTGAAACGAAAATTATTATAAACACAAACAGAACTCACCCATCAACACTAACTAGTTTACCACAAACACAAGTATCATTGCGCAGGTCAACTGTTATATTACAATCCTGCAGGGACTTGACAAGGCACAACAGTGTATTGTGGTACATAAATTTTTCTTTGGAATTACCTATAAACTTTTCCATTGTTATGAAGAATATTGTACAATATTTATTTCACAATAACGAGTCTTTCATCAGCTTTTGATTTTAACTCCAATTCAGCTTTAGTTATATTCCAACTTCCGTTTTGGTTTTCAGCCCAAAAATAATAGAAACCGCGTTCTTTGCTTCCAGACACGGGTACACGAAAATGAGCAGTTTGGCCGTCACTAAAATTGTTCTCAGTATCACTTAACTTGAAACGTTTATCTTTAATAGGTTCCCCAAGATAATATACAGCACCAGAGTTGGCTCTCAGTACTTTCAGTGCTAGTTTGTAATAATCATAACCTCTTACTCTATCAACTAAAGAGTTTTGTAGGTAAAACCCTGTGCCAGCGACTATCACTCCACCCCAACCGGCTATTTGAGCTAAAGTTCTAGTAGAGATTGTCATATTTTACCAGCCAATTTTAGTCATTATTCCTGAGGATCGAAGTTTTTCCATTAAACGGACATTAAATATTGTACAAATTAAGACGATAAATATCAAAATAGCAAAACAACACACACAAGCAACCCATAAAATAGCTCGACAGCGTGAACGTTTATGATGTAATACTTTCTTTTTACCTATATCGGCATTGGCACCTGCAATTGAACTTATCTTTGTGTCTGTTTTAATATCTGCATCTGCGGATGCCATCCAAACAAACGTACGTACTATTCTATTATTTAAAACAAATATCAATAAACAAGACTACAGTCGCATTAACCAAGAAAATAAATTTCGGTTCGGTGACAATAGCCAAACATTGGCGGAAACGTCAAGATCAGCTGATCTTGTTTACATCCGTTCGTACTCATTGTTTACTTCGGTGGTAAAAGCCATCATTCTCCTGCCCTTATCCGCGAGAAAATAAATTTCGGTGACAATAGCCAAACATTGGCGGAAACGTCAAGATTAGCTGATCTTGTTTACATCCGTTCGTACTCATTGTTTACTTCGGTGGTAAAAGCCGCCGCGAAACTTTTTTTACATTCGACTTAGTGTTGCCGAATATCGATAAAACTATCGATATTTTACCGTACTTAATATTATATTGGGTAGTTGGTACGATAGCACGAAAAATATTTAGCTCTCAATTAGTAATTAAAATTAATGGTAGATTATCGCTTATAATTAGTTTTTATAACTTTGATATATAGTGTATAAGTTCATAGTTCGAGTGTTAAAAAAAAGTGAAGAAAAGTTAAGTGACCTTCGAGAAACAAGCATTTAAAAGGTCAAATCCTTTTCGATCCAAGACCAAATTCCCTCTTATTCTGGTCATAAGAGATTGTTTATATGACTGTCTACAACGTGGCCTGGACGTTGTTTTGGTGTGGATACCCTCCCACTCAGGTATAAGTGTAAAAATATTTGATTAATACCAAAAAAAAAACTTTGCATACCGAACTGTGTGTGTTTCGCGCTTTACGCCCGATTTATGGTCTACATAATCGACCAAGTGAGCAAACAATTAATGTTATTATTTTAATGTTTTTTGACATGAATTCCTCATGTGGGGATTATTACTCATAAATAAAAGATGTTATTAAAGGAAAGAAAAATTTCTTTTATTTATGAGTAATAATCCCCACATGAGGAATTCATGTCACAAAACATTAAATTATGTGATAGTTAGGCGTTTCCAACATTTGCATTCTATCTGAAAAGGTAGACAAGTGGCCGTCCGAAATAATTAAAATTCGGAGGTACAAAACGCAAACACTACTTGAACGTGTAAAAAAGAAACAAAGGATAGAGAAATTTCGCGCTGGATGCCAACTGAGCTACAGTGTTAGAGCGACGGGGGCGTATACCCGAAGGTCGCGGGTTCGAACCCCGCCAGTGTCGAAATTTTTCTTTCCTTTAATAACATCTTTTATTTATAATTAATGTTATTGTGACCAAGTTTCGCACTCAGTTTACTTTATTGGACATTAAACCAACCACACGAATGCGTACAGTGCGTACAGAAGAGAATATTGCGTCTGTTACTGAGAGTGTTGCTGAAGACCGTGAAATGTCGATTCGTCGCCGTTCGCAGCAATTGGATTTGTGTTATTCGACCTCATGGAAGATTTTACGCAAAGATCTTGGTGTAAAACCGTATAAAATACAGCTCCTGCAAGAACTGAGGCCGAACGATCTGCCACAACGTTGAATTTTCAGTGAATGGGCCCTAGAAAAGTTGGCAGAAACTCCGCTTTTTTATCGACAAATTTTGTTCAGCGATGAGGCTCATTTCTGGTTGAATGGCTACGTATATAAGCAAAATTGCCGCATTTGGAGTGAAGAGCAACCAGAAACCGTTCAAGAACTGCCCATGCATCCCGAAAAATGCACTGTTTGGTGTGATTCGTACGCTGGTGGAATCATTGGACCGTATTTTTTCAAAGATGCTATTGGACGCAACGTTACGGTTAATGGCGATCGCTATCGTTCGATGCTAACAAACTTTTTGTTGCCAAAAATGGAAGAACTGAACTTGGTTGACATGTGGTTTCAACAAGATGGCGCTACATGCCACACAGCTCGCGATTCTATGGCTATTTTGAGGCAAAACTTCGGAGAACAATTCATCTCAAGAAATGGACCGGTAAGTTGGCCACCAAGATCATGCGATTTGATGCCTTTAGACTATTTTTTAATTAATAACCCAAAATAATCCAGCAACTATTCCAGCTATGGGAGACAACATTTTCGAAGATATTCGGGCTATTCCGGCCGAAATGCTCGAAAAACTTGCCCAAAATTGGACTTTCCGAATGGACCACCTAAGACGCAGCCGCGGTTAACATTTAAATGAAATTATCTTCAAAAATTAAATGTCATGGACCAATCTAACGTATCAAATAAAGAACCGATGAGATTTTGCAAATTTTAAGCGTTTTTTTTTTAAAAGTTCTCAAGATCTTAATAAATCACCCTTTAATTAAAATAACCCAAATTTAAATGCGAAAATCACTGTTTGTTACTTTTTCAAGTGAAACGAAACCAAAGATACAGAGAGATAATAAACCTTGATACGAAATAAACTTTGCCAAATTTGATTGCTAAAAAATACTGAAAGTTGTTGATTTTCTCATTTCTGTATCTAGAAACTTGGTGAAATGGCATGTTTTTTGGATCCTATCATCAATTAACCTTTAAATACCGACGTGTGGTCTGACAGACACCAAGGTAGTACGGAAACCTAGTTACAAGTGTCAAAGAAGACGTATACCTCCGGGCTTTTTTCTACCCCTCGGATAATAACTGGAGAGCGTCCATGGATAGTAGTGGTGTCCGCGCTTGCGATTTAGATGAGTTATAGCTTTTATAAGATCACTGGTACTACTAGATACTTATATTTTGTTTAGGGATTTCTTTTATTAAGTGGGCACTAAAAAGGGAAATTTCAAAATTCAATCTTTATTTATATAAATGTTGTCGCGGTATAAAGAAAAACGTTGTTATTTTTTACCCATAGAAAAATATAACAGCTAGACTGCATGGATTACACCACAGATAATTTAATACTATACTAGATTATACTCAAGCCTGCTCAATGATGGACGAAAAAAGATATAAACATAAACACAATGATCATGTCCATTTAGGCCGCGACTGATTCGACCGAAAAAAATGTAAGAATATTCTTATAGCGGCAAGATCAGCTGTGATGTTCAGTAGACGTTTCCGCCAAATGTTTGGCTATTGGCACCGAAGATTGACGTGGATGGGTGGATGTATATGAAATTTGTTCCTAATTGTGCTTTGTTTAATAGTTTATTAAGGTTTTGAGTCATTTGTAACTTACAAATTGTAAGTTAACATAGATTATCGGTTGGCTCAAAGATCCAGAAACCAGGGCCGTAATAGCATTGTTTATATAAATATTTCTGTGAAAATAGCCTCCTCCTTCAAAGTAACCTATAAATTCGTATCACTAGGCTGCATGGTTGAAAAACCTTTGCCTGTCCATTGGACAATTTGAAAAAAAAAAAGTAACCTATAAATAATAAATATTATTACAAAAATAGTGCCAAGTGCCCTAATAATTTGTTATTTCATTATTAAACATATAAAAATCAGTTTGAACAAACCAATCTCGCTGCAAGCTTAGGACATCTCACTTCAATATGAGTTCTGCGAAAGGTGATCCTATCAGAAAAAGGCCACAAAGGTTTCAAAACAGAACCTCATTCAAAAATGATTTGCATGATACCAGCCAAAAAACCAAGTTCCTTAATTCATTACAAATTGTTGGAGTATGCAATAGATGTAAAGATATTCTTGATTGGAAAATAAAGTATAAGAAGTATAAAACGCTCTCAGCCCCAAGAAAATGTGTCGGTTGTGAGGGGAAAACAGTTAAATTTGCTTATCATGTTCTTTGCACTAAATGTGCTAGAGAAAAGAAAGTGTGTGCTAAGTGCTGCACGAAATTGGAAGTACGTATTTGCTTTCTTAAGATAAAAAAATACTATATGGCTACCTTTTATTTTCTAACTATGTTGTCAGATCTTTCTTTTTAACCACTAATAACTTAACATTTTAAAGAGAAATAGTTATGGTCTCCGGAATTTGATATTGTGGCAAAACTGTTATATTGCTAGTAAATATTTCTGTCCTGCAATTTAATTTTTGGTAATGTTACCATTTTCGCTATAAAGAAAAAAAATACACTATACTTTTGTCAATACTGCTGTAAGAAAATCCCTGCAATAGTTATTTTATTCTACAGTTGATTGTGTTCTTCTTCTTATTCGTGTGAGAGTGTCAAATCTTCATAGTGCATGCAGCCAATGCTTCACGACCGCTATCGCTTTAGGCGTTGCCTTCAGCAAGTCTTCAGTAGTGCAGGTGTAAGGACAGTCTGGGCACTGTAGCAGGTGTTGGCTATCATGGTTCTGGCCACAGGTGCAATTGGTGCTGGCGTCTGGTGGCAGGAATCCCCATCTTTTCATGTTGTCGCGTGTCCGTGCCACGCCAACTCTGAGCCGGTTGAGTCCCTTCCACACCGCCCATTTCTCAGACGCCCCCGCCGGTAGGTGCTCTGCCGGTGCAAAGAGTTCGTCCTGCTTCGCCAGTTGCCCTTTCCATGTTTCGAGGCGAGCTTCTTGTGGTGTTGCGTGTTGGAGTGGTTTATTCCTGGCAAAGCTTTTACGGGACTTAAGGCGCTCTTGAGTCGTAGTCGCTAGTATGCTGAGAGAGTTTCTAACGTCTTTGACAAGCTCTCCTCCACCTCTTCAAAAGATTTCCTCTGTGATGTTAGCGCAAGGTCGTCTGCGAAGAGGAAATGCCTCATGCCTTCGCAAATTGGCTGGTCATTTGTGTAGACATTGAACAAGGCCGGGGCCAGGACGCTTCCCTGTGGGAGTCCATTTTTCTGCCGTCGCCATCTGCTATCTTGTTGTTGGAAAGAGACATAGAATCTGCGGTTGGACAGTATCAGTTGGATAACCAGGCACAGCTTATGATCTTTCGTGACTTCGTACAATTTAACGATAAGCTTCCTGTGGTTTCGTGGAAATCGAGAGTGATCAAGTTGATTGTGTTAATATAAGTACTAAACACCTGAATAACTAGCACCATTATCAGAAAATAATATCTGAAGTTATTAAAAATTTTAAAAATAAGAATTATCCGCACGAACTCACTCACACACACTAATTCTGTACATAGTCAAAGGAGAGATTCCTTATGACATATTTACATTGTATAAGTTTTAATGTTTTCCATTAGTTTTATATATGTTTTAATTTCTATTCTGAAACGATTGTACAAAACTGTTAAAAGCTTTGTTTTAGCGCTGTCATATTATTATTTTGTATATTTAATTTATAACAACTTGTTGATTCAAACTTGTTGACTTGTTCCTTTGGGAGATTGGCGTCCATAGCAGACTCAACCTATTATGGCGTCAATCAACCTTACTTCAGTATGCTTAGCCATACCTGGAAGTCTTGTTTTTTTTTGTAATTTTAGCTAAACATAGGCCTTTGGAGAAATGAATTATTATATTATATTGATTGAACTAATTCTTAATGTCATTAATTTGGCTACATATTTTTGTATTAATTGAGGATGGAGACTGCCATTTGAATGGCTATCAGGGAGAACACTGAAACCATCTTTATTTTTTAGGATATTCCTGAAGCAACACCTGAGAAAAATGTTGATATAGAATCAATGTTGAAAATTTTACCTGAGCGCAAGAGAAGAACTGTTTTGAGGTAAATTGTTATATTTTTTTAAAACCACCTTATGTATGTTGGAGATATAGAGACATATTTTAAAACAAAACCAATTTTGAATAATAATCTCCTGTTTTGTTGTTCGTAAAATAACCAGTAAAAATGACTATCCTATTAATATTATTAATGTGAAAGTTTAGATGTTTGTGTGTTTGAGGCTAAAAGGCTCCTGAAGTACATTATGTATATGAATGAATTGACAGAATGCTAAATAATGACCCAAATTATAACGTAGGATACTTTTGGATAGGAAAATACACCTTAAGCTTTGTCATAAGCAAATTTGACAGTACAAAGTCTGTCGAGTCAGCAAGTATAAACATAAGACTTTCATTCCAAATTGCTTTATCTTGTTTGAAAAGTATCTATTTTGCTGTTACAGGTGGTACTTGCGAAAGAGACATTTGGATTTGTTTCTTTTTTTAATCAAACATACATTGATATACTTTAACCAATAGTGCAAAACTGAAGTAATATTTATGCAGAAAGTCCTGAAAACTATCTTGTTGTAACCTAAATGATAATACCACAATCTTGTTTCCTGCTTTACTTTGATATATTTTTTCTAGCTAGACTGCATTGTAAGGAGTTAATTAAAATTTAGGTAAGATTTTATAAGGTGAATGTTTGAATGAAGGTAGAGAGGTTTGGCTGGATAATAGTGGCGATTAATAGTCTAGTCCTACCCCAATGGAACTAATGTGTGAGTGTGAGTAATGGTGTATGTATGTATTTTCTACAACCAGGCCTGTACATTTCTTTGCTACCATAAAAAAATACTTATTACTTTTTATTCTTAATGAATATTGTTTCCAGATTCATTTCCAAAAACCAGGGCAGTGAAGGGAACATGTCGTCAGAAATGGTTGCTCATATTGAAGATATGATATCCAAACTTGGATTGAAAAATGACGACAATGATGAAGATGATGATGATGATAGTGATGAAAATAATTCAAATAGTTGTAGTGAAAATTTGTCAGCTTTGGAGGATAATTAAATAAATTCAACATGTTCAATATTTTATTTAATATAAACAACAGTATTTAAAATGGCTCAATATAATTAATTAATATATAAATATTAGTGAATTAGTCATCAATAAAAACATAATAATGCAAAATCAATCTGATTCACTTAAAATGTGCTTAAAAATACTTAACTACTAACAGCAACCATATTAGGTACCTTATCTTGCTTCATAAACTATCACAGAAGTCCAAGTTGCCGTAACTGTAAAGATACAAAAATTACATTAAGTTAAGGCATCTAATGATGACATTGCCATGGGATTTTTCACCAACAGGGACCAAAAGTTACGTTTTACGCACAGATATCAACTGATTGATCGGAATGGAAATCAATTTACATTTTTGCTATAGATTGATAGATATTGACTAGTTGATCGGATTTATTTTGTTTGCATTTTCATATAGTTTTAATTACTATCGGATCAACGAAAATATTTGCGTTCTGACCTTTTTTGTAGTTTTGCTTCAATAGTTCAGAGATATACCTTTCTATGCAACAGGGGCCATGATTGAACTAGTGGCACTTTACTTTCAATTACAGTACAATATTTTATTAGTAGCCAATATATAGCACTAACTTTAAAAAAAGTTTTTACATCACTTAGTTTAGATGATCAGATGGGAACCAATATTTTTATTTTATTTTTTTCAAATGGATTAACTAAAAAGTGTAAATAGTTAATTTGTTGGGAAATAAAAAAAGTTGATCGGTTTTAGTTGACCAGACTGGAATTCTCGGAATGAACTACCGCGATAGCTAAAGAAAAGGGTATACGCCCCCCCGGAGGTAGGAAACGCAAAGACTACTTTAAACGTGTAAAAGAAATAAAGAATAGAAGGATTTCGCGCTGGCAGCCCAATGGCTCAATTGACACGGTAGCTCAATTGGCAGAGCAACGGGGGCATATACCCGAGGTCGCGGGTTCGATTCCCGCCCATGAGGTTTTCTTCATGAAAAACATTCAAACAATTTATATTATTGAAAAGATGTATATCTTTGTTTTTTCTAAGTAAAAATTCTTAGAAAAACTAGTATTTTTTATTTTTTTATTTTTATAATATGGATTTCTTTAATGCCTCTTTATTGATTTTTATGTGTTACTATACTCTTTTCTAATTTGAAACCAGTTCCGGAATTCCGGAATCAAACCGGTAGTATCGTAACTCAGTTCCGGTATCGAAATCATCCGATATTGCATGCCCTAGTTCAAATCCGGGGTCCACCAATTTGTTTTTTTCTTAAGTCATAAGTGTGATTCTTTATCATGGTTGTTAACGGTGAGGGAAAACATCGTGAGAGAGCACACATGGCTAAATTATACTTAGTGATGTGACAGGCCGTACAAAAACGGCGATAGACTTGCTACTCTCTCTGAAAACTAAGTGATAATTTCACGTGATGTTTAGTGTGAAGTATTAGTACCTCTCCAACCAACCCCTTCAGGAATATTCGGCATGAACATTTGAGTTGAGTAAATATCATACAACTAGTGGTGAGTGAAAGTTTGTACGAGTATTAACACATATTACTTACCAAGCCTTGACGTTCTTTTTCTTTCGAAAGGACTAGTTTCGTTTGTTGATCGTCGAACTTAACTACTGCTGCTAATACTTTTGCTAAAGTCTCGGAATGTGTTCCAGGCCCCGTGAGGTATTCATATAATACGTTTCTTAAATATTCTAATTCTGTATTTTCTTCTAATGAATGCAAATGTCTCAAACTCACAAGAGCCTCATCTAATCTTCTTTCTAACTTTTCATTGGATACTCGGAGTTTGTGGTTATCATCTTGTAGTTGTTGGACACAATCATTAGTGAATTTGTTCATGGACTCGGCGGTAGCAAACTTATTCTCTAATTCTTGTTTAGTGCTTAAAAGATTATTGTAACTTATCTCCAAATCCGTGGTATTTGTATGTAGGTTACTCATTTTATTTGTGTTTTCAGCTTGACAACTAGCGGCATCTTTCAACTCAAGATTCTCTTCAACTAATAATTCGTACTGTCGCTCCAAATCTCGTATCTTCGCGGTCTGAGTATTAATCTCAAACCGTAAATTTGAAATTTCTAATTCCTCTTTCGAATCATTTATTTCACTAGAGGCAATAGTTTCCCTCAGTTTGTCATTCAATACACTATTTTCTTTTGATATCTTTGTTAAATATGTTTGCAATCCTTCTTTATCCGATTGAAGGCGTTTGTTTTCTTCCTTCAAAATCTCAAATTCATGAATGTCAATCGTTTCATTAACATTATCTTTTTGATTGCTTGAGTTTTCCTTTAACAGTTGAATTTGGTCTTCTAGCAGCTTAAATTGATTATTTATTTCGATAATTTCTTTCTCTTTTTCTTCTATATTACGTTCCTGGTCTGAACATTTTTGTTCAAGTGACATCACCTTCTCAAATAGAGTTTCTTTTTCTTGTTTAATTTGTTCACATTTTTCTTTCAGTACTTCTTCAATGGCGGTATTGCTGTCAAATTCTTCTACTTGAGTTTCGTGATCAACTAATATATTTTTTGTAGCTTCATTTTGTTCATATACTTCTATAATAGAAGTTAGCCGGTCTTTCTGATTCTCAATTTCATTATGGGATTTTTTCACTTCAGTCAGTTCGTTTTCAAGGCTATTAAAATTTAAAAGAATATCATTAAGCTGATTTTTCAACGCAGAGTTGTCCGTCAAAAGATTTTTTATTTCAGTCTCCAATTTTTCATTCTTATGTTTTTCTTGCTCCAATGTATTATTAATTATATGATTATTTTTTGTCAGCTCATTGCAAGACTCAATTTTTGTTAAAAGGTTCTCATTTTCAATGGTGGTATTTTCCAATTTTTTTTCTGTTAATTGATAATTTTTAACACTTTCTTTTAACTCATTGTGTAATATTCGATTTTCATTTTCCATGTTAGAAACTTTTTCAGACATAAGCTTGTTTATGTCTCTAAGTTCTAATAATTCTTTTAAACTTTCCTCTAGTTTTTCATTCAATGCAACTTCTTTTTCAAGGTTTATTGACTGAGTATGTTGAATTTCATTAAGTTGATTTTGCAGAGTACGATTTTCGCCTTCTATTGATTGCATTTGCTTTAAAACGGCATTGTTATTTTCTTTTTCCATTTTGCCATTTTCTTTTAATGACTCATTTTCTTCTTTTAACTTCTCAAAGTTTGATAGAATTTCTTTTATTTCACAATCATGATGTAATGTTTTAATAATATTTGTAATATCTTTGTCTAAAGATATAAATTCAAAGTTCCGAAGTATATCTGTATCTTTCTGTAACGATGCCACATTATTTCTAAATTCTTTTATGATTGTTTTGATTAGTGTATACTTTTCACTTACTAGGGTTTTCATTCTATTCAGGTCACTTTTTAAGTTATTAACTAAAGAACCTAGTTTTATGTTCTCTTCTTGAACGGATTCATAATTTAATAATAGTTTTTCGATTTCAGATTGTAATTTTATTAATTCTTCCCTTTCTTCATGTATTTCTGATTCTAGATTATTGCACTTCGATTTCCAACTATTGATTTCATCGTGATAATTCTTGGCATTCTCATCTTCATCTTGTTTATGGTGCTTATATTGTTGGAACTCTTTTTCAATATGCCGTAACTTTTCGGTAACAACTTGATGGTTTTCCGTAACTTGCTTAATTTTATCCTCTAGATAAGCGTTTCTGTCAATCATAGCCATTTTTTCTGCTGTTTCTTGTTTTAATTGTAGTTCTAAGCATTTAATTTCTTCATTTATTTGGTTGTTTTGAATTTCAATGCTTCTATATTTTTGTGTGAGATTTACTAGTTCATTTTTGCACTCTTCTAATTCACTTTTTACGTTTTGCATATTTTCATTTTCTTTTGTTACACTTAGTTTTTCTTCTTCAAGCAATATGATTCTGGCCTTATATTCATTGATGGCATTCTCTGTAGATTTTAATTCTTTTTTGATGTCCTCAAGATTTGTTTTCAAAGATTTTATTTCAGTTTCTTTTCCTTCTAATTCTTTGTGAATACTGAGTTTATTCTCAGCAATCGAAATTGCATACTCTTCTTCTTTTTTATTGTATGTTTTAATTTTATTTTGTAGCTCTTTGATTTCTCCCCTGGATATTGACAATTGTTCTTCAAGCTCCGAAATTGCCTTCTTCTGTGAAAAATCATCAGAATTTACTTTGTTTTCTAAGTGTTCATTAAGTTCTTTCAACTCATGTATTTGCTGGCGAGCTTCATTTAATTTTGTCGTTGTAATTTGCAATTGTTCTATTTCTTTAGTTTTATTTGTTATTTCAGTAGAAGCAATTTGTAGGTCAGCTAAAAGTTGAGAATTTTTATCTTTTAAGGATTTTAGATTGTCTTTGTATTTGTTAATAAGTTGCTCCATTTTTTCTATTTTATTCGCCATGGCCGTTGATTCGTGTGGCTTTGGTGCTTGATCATTACTGTTGACGGGATCTTGCGTTAGATCTATCAATTTAACCTCTTGTATGACATTCTGAGGTTCCTTTTTGTTTGCAGAGTCAGTATTTTCGGTGTTTTGTAAAAATTTTACTTGAGTGGTGAGAGTCTCAATTTTTATGTTTTTTTCATCTATTTCCATTCGTAGAGCTTTTTCCAAATGAGCCTGAAAGTTAATGAATTCGTAGTTAATTGTAAATTATATTGAATTCAAATACAAATAATTAAAATTGAAGTGTTGTTGACTTACTTTAGCGCTTTGTTCTAAGGAGCATTGTTCTCTCAACTCCGATATTCTTCTTAGGGCTTTGTCTTGGGTTTCTACTAACACACTCTGGAACAAAAAGTGTTTTCATTGACGTTGTGGATTTATAATCATATATATTATTATATTTCTAACTTCAATAGTGCAAAAAAAAGAATTTAATGTTTTTTGACATGAATTCCTCATGTGGGGATTATTACTCATAAATAAAACTTTCCTTTAATAACATCTTTTATTTATGAACAAAAAAAAGAAGTCAACATACTCTTGCTTTGGAATGTTCTCTCTCTAATATCTTGTAATGACGAGCTAGATCAGCATATTGTGATCTATATTTTTTGTAGCGGTCCTGTGTTCTTCTGTAAGCGGCGTAAACTTGTTCTTTTGTGACACGATCAAGACCTGGTGAAGAAAAACTTCTTTCCTCTGCTTCACTGGCTGAGACATCAACATCGGACTGAAAATATGTATATTGGAAATTACATAACACTAACTTATTTGATTCCGTGGGTGGTCCACAAAGGGTATGTTTGGTGCTTAAATAATATCGTGGGATGATATGGCGGGCGATACATTTGTCTATCTAAGGTGAACAGTTTTAGTTGATATGATGTATGCTGTAATCGTCTGTCATTAGGGGGATTATTGCCATAATCGCCACGCTTGGCATGCGGGTTGGCGATCCTCCCACAAGGTGAACCGACGATTTGGTGAAAATGCGGGAAGCCGTTGGATGAGGGCAGCGCAGGACCGGTCGTTATGGAAATCTTAATGGGAGGCCTATGTCCAGCAGTGGACGTCTATTGGCTGAATGATGATGATGATGATGCTGTAAGAATTTATGCTAGAGCCAAGTTACAACCAGGTGTTTGGTCTACAACTACATGATAAGATAAGGAGTAGGTACTTGCCAAGTTAAACAAATCACATATTATTTTAGGCAAGACTCCATTATTGTGTACATTTTTAAAACTAGCTCACTTATTTAATCATAAAATACAGGCACTAATGGTTACGACTTTTTATTTAAGACTTTTTTACATAAATATACTCTACTAGTATCTCATAACGTTTGAAAACCTGTTTTCTGATATTGGATTGAATCAGGCGTTACTTTGCGGAAATCCATAGCAATACAAATATTAAGGACTCAATAAGTCATTATCGAGCAATAGACAGTTCGGCAGCTAACCACCAACAGCTGACGAACTGTCAACTGCTCGATAATGACTCGTGTTGAGTCGAAACGCGTCGCATATTTGTGGTTGCCTGTGGTTTTCGCTTGCGGTTGTGTTTGATTGTTGCTTTTCATTGTCTGCTTTTCGATTTCCTGTAAGTGCGGTGCACAGTGCATGTTGCATGAGGACTGCAGGTATTTAGCGGAATTAAGCGAAGATTCTTGTTAATATTTGTATTTACCTAATGTCTAAAAAAAGATTCTCAATATCTTATACTTCTGAAACTTTTGATTACTTACCTGAAAATGATACATGGTTGGACTTTCATAGCTTGGTAATTTGAAGGATACATCACTGGCAAACGAGCTATTTGATAATCTTCGTTGTCTCTGCTTATCCTACAAATGAAAATAGTAACACAATATTTTTTTTTTCTTACGTTGCAGTGCTTACTTCGTAGTTTTTTTTTGTTACAGTTCATAAGGATTATTGTGATAGCTATCACTGAGCTCAGTGGGTGGAATAACGCCAATCATGCAGAGAGGCGTGTGTTCAAAACCTGAATCGGTACATCAATGTGTCTTTTCTAAAGTCATATATGTGGTAAATTTATCTAGGTTGTTAATGGTAAGGCAAAACATAATGAGGAAACCCAAATGACTAAATTGTATTCAAACCAATCAGGAATAGGCCTGCCCCATACCACGTGAGTACACTGTCTAAGCAAAATGTGGGTACTTTTAACAGCAGGTGACAATGTCACGAGATAATCAGTAGTGTGTGTTAGTACCTCTGCCAAAACCTTTGGAATGTTCGAGTTTGAGATATAAATTATGTGTGTAATTAATTAGGATTCATGTAAAATTGAATTCATATTAAATATTGACAGGCTCTATACCCTGTTCATTGTGTACTCGATTGTGTAAAAAACTACCAATCTTTCTGGGATTGAGGGCTTGCAAGCCATCTCGTAAAATCAAAGATATACATTTCATTTTTACTTCGCAGCAAGATTACTGAATAAGCCACTTATTTGTTGCAATTGTATTCAATGATAAAAAATGATATGATTTTCATAGGTTTATATGTATGTCTGTTATATGTATACTGACTGGATAGGCCACTAGCTTCTTGGTCCAGTGGTTGCAAGTTTGATCACTGCTGAGAGCAGCATTTATGTATGCATGTTAGTTAAATATGTATTATATGAGGATAGACAACATGTTAGTTCAATGGGTAGAATACCCGCCCATAATTGAACCCATGCGTGAGTTCAAATGACAGGTCGGGCCTACACCAATTTGTCTTTCCTAAACTCATATGTGTGGTTAATTTATCATGGTTGTTTACAGTGAGGGTAAACATCGTGAGCAAACCCACATGGCCGTTGTAATTAGCCATGTGAAAGTGGATTCGTACAAAACGGTGATAGGCCTGCCCCTAAAATGTGAGTACACTGTCTAAGCAAAACGTGGGTACCTACTTTGGACACTAGATGGCACTGTCGCATTGTTCATAAGTATTGGTACCTCTGCCAACCCCATTGGAGATAAACGGTGTGAACATTTATATTATGTTTATTATATAATATTAAATATATTGTTGAGTTAGTAAAATACAAGTTTACTTAGTTTGGGCCTAATTCCATCTGTGTATAATATATTTTGTTTATATTTAAAATCTAATCTTATGAGTGAACATCTTATTTTCTGATGTTGAATGATGAATTCAACACAGTGAAATGGATACAACCTGAGTAGCAATCTAATCTGTTGTTGGAAGAGGCAGTTATTTTTCATACATACATACATACATACATATACTCATGGCTATAATTCCCTAGAAGGGGTAGCCAGAGCCAAGGAATTATAAATTCCTTAGCCACTTTTGGAAGTTGAGTGGGGAAAAGGCGGTAAAATAAAGGTTTTTGGTGATGGGTCTCCAACCACACGTGAGAAGTGGGAGGATCTCGCAGCCGCTGCCCAAGATCGAGCCAGATGGAGAAATCTGCTCAAGGCCCTTTGTCCCTGCTGAGGGACGTCAGGATGGATGTATGTATGTATGTGTGTATCCTATAATCTTATACTCACATCAGGTACTGCACTATAGTCACCATAATCTGCAGCGATAGTAAATGAAGATTGTGAGGATTGCATTATGTTTGGAACATCATCTTTTTGAAGTGATACTGTTTTTAAAGAGGGACTTTTTTGACTTTCTGTAAATAAGATTAATCATATATTAACAAAGTGAAAATAAATAAATATTATAAATATATATCACATCTCAATTTGGTTTTGCTAAAAGTTAGTACAAGTAGAATTAAATTAATTAAATAAAAATAGTAACTTTTTATTGCACATAACAATTAAAGCATTTAAAAAAACTTATATTCCTATTTATATATTAGAATAGGAGTAACATCCATTCCAGAACAAACAAATGAAATCAGAGATTTGGGTGTTATAGTTGACAGTAAACTCAATTTCATTTCTCATTATGATCATATTGTCCAAAAATCAGCTCAAATGTTTGGGGTTCTTAAAGAGAAATTCTTAAGATTTTCGTAATGCAGGCACAAAATTAATGCTGTATAATGCGCTGGTCCGCAGCCAATTAGAATTCGCCAGTACCGCATGGAGCCCTCACTACTCTGTACACTCTCAGCGGCTTGAAAGTATCCAAAGAGCATTTACCAGATACTTGGCCTATACTTCCATAGGAATATCCATAGAACAATAGTTTTTTTTTTTTTTAAATGAATACATTACGTGACCGTCGCATTTTACAAGATTTATCATTTCTCCATAAAATTTTCTCAAATAAAATAGAGTGCAATCATTTTACCGAGAAAATTAGACTATCAGTCCCGTTTAATCACCCCAGAAAACATATACAAAACTTTTTCCAAACCAACTTTTCTAGAACTAATACTGGCTTGTACGCACCTCTTAATAGAATCTGTCAGGAATTTAATGAAATTAATAGAAAAATTCCAAATATTGATATTTTTAATGATTCTTTAAAAACATTCCAGGGTAAAATACTGCATCAATTCAAAATTTAAGTTATCAGATATTTATAAATTTATTTTTCATTTTACATTTTAATTTAAATTACTAGGTATAACGTTTGTTGTATTTATTATTGTGCAAGTGTTGTGTACGCCTTTAATTGGCATACAATATTAGAATAGGACTTTAGTTATTATATAATCATATGATTGTGTTAATATGTATGCTGTTGGTGTTCCTTAAATAAATAAATAAATCCTGCATTTCACAATCTTTTCCTCATCAAACTTTCAAAGGATCTAAGGATTTTTTTATTTTAAAGCCTGTGATTCTCCTTAATGTGATTTATAGCTGTGGGTATATATGCATGATTAAGATTATTTACATACCATTGTCTCCTATAGAAAATAAATCAGTATTGGTGATGTCAGATATACTACTAGATGCTGAAGTAACAGCAGCCTGAAAAAAATTAAAGTTTAGTCTTGTTTTCTGTAAAATACCAAAAACACAAAGATTGATGCTAGATTGTGGAAAAGGTACTTGTCCATGATGAATTTATATTACATTGAATCACACACAGAATAAGAGATGGTTATAAAGTGAAGGGTTTAGCCCTTTACAGATTACAAATGTTGTTGTGTAGTTACCTGTGCTGCTTGAGCGAATTGTTGTATTCTTTGAGGTGAAGACTTCACTTCTTCTGCTAATTTATCTTTAAACTTTTTAAACATGTTTTCATACCCAAATCTAAGTTTAATGGAAAATGTAATACCGCAAATCCACTTAATTCAATATACACGAAAAACACAAGTAATATGCACAGGAAAACATTATTTATTCTTGGAATGCTGATAACTTTTCAGGTATAGTCCAAACTTAAAAATGGGTTCCAGATCACCATAAAAGAATAATTTTAATGAAAGAAATGAGCAAAACGAATCTATATCTAAATAAATTAACATTCAAAGTAAGTAATGGGAAAGTATTAATTTAACTAGTCATCAGATAGTAAAATAAATACCTCAGCAAAATATAGGAATTGTGAACGAATGAGTAAAAAAAACTAATGTATGTATTACTGACACTGACAGTCAGTGACATCAACATCAATAACTTGTATACGTAAATATTATCGATTAACAAAGCACTTGACTTGACTCGATTCTTTAAAACATTCTCTCAAGTAGCGTTAAAATCTATAACGTTCCAGGTCCTAGAACACTAAAAATAGTAATATTTTTTAATGACAAAGCTTACTTAGAAATATTTATAAAATTTAAACTTTAGTAAAAGACACTCAATGCGCTCATTGACTCAATAAAAAGATGTAAAAAAAAATATCCATATTTTCTTTCAAAACAAACAACTTATACATTTAGTAAAATGAAAGTAAAAGTACGAGCAAATGTGTTAAAAATTATAAAACGTTACCAATGTTAGAATAAGTTAAAATATTTATCTTTGAAATAAATAACGCCAATAAGATAATTTTACGTTAATATTTCGCTTTGGATAACGTTATGACATATAATAAAGAGTACCGGATATAAGAGTAGAGGATACTAAGTTTGTACGTTATGAATGCGATTAGAAAATATTTTATATATTTATATATATATTAAATATTATTATTTTTATTAGCTGCTATTGTACATCACTCTCTCCTTTTGTAATTTTTGACTAACAGTTACAACAAGTAGTTCACTGAATGTCCTTTGATTTCACCCGTGTGCATCATCATAATTTCTTTATATCATTATTGTTTATAAATCGCGATTTCTCAGTGGGGACCGTGACCGACCACGTATCATGCATGGTAACTATGATATAAGGTTCGAATACCGAGTTAGGCCTACACCTATGTGTCTTTTTTAAATTCATATGTGTTAAGTACACGTATTTAAAGTGGTTGTTAACGGTGGGGAAAATTATCGCGCAGAAAACCCATATGGGTAATGTCCTTGTCATGTGGCAGCGTATACAGTGACTTTAAATGACTACAGTTTTTTAGTCGTTACATACATACATATACTCACGCCATTAATTCCCATTGGGGTAGGCAGAGACTATCGATCGCTACTTCGTACGATCCTGACAAACCTCTCTAGCTTCGTTTACATCCATCAATCTTTTCATACATGCTCTTTTATTCTTCATACTTCGGACGCCAGCCTTTTTGAGCACACTCTCAATTTGGTCCAAGTGTGTTCTCCGTGGTCGTCCTCTACTAACATTACCATCCACACTAGCTCTATAGATCCCTTTTACCAATTTTCTATCATCCATCCTCTCTATGTGCCCAAACCATCTCAACATTCCTTTTTCTATCTTTCTTACAATATCATCTTTTACACCACACTTTTCACGAATAACACTATTTCTCACTCGGTCACACAATCTAACATTAAAAATTTTTCTGAGGGACCTCATCTCTACTGCATTCACTCTGCTCTCATGCTTCTTCTGCCACACCCAACATTCGCTTCCATACATAAGCGTAGGAACAAGAACAGCATCATGCACAGCCATTCGGGCCTTTTCAGACACCGATTGACTGATCATTAGGCTATTCATTGCTCCATTTACCGCATTACCCTTTTTCACTCTTCTTTCAAAGTCGTTACATCATAGTCATAACTCGATCTCTCCTTAATTGAATGTAAATATAAGCAGTAAGGAAAGGACTCAATCCACACTTTAGTCGAAATTGAGTTAAATATCCCAATCTATTGCTGATGGTTGAATCTATGGAGTAGTGAAAACTCTACAAATAAAAAGTGCACGTAAACTGTTTCTTTTACACACCAAACCTAACCCACACCCACAATATGGAAAAGGCACTAAAATTCAAACTTTGAACGCTCCTATCTCTGTGACATCAACATATGAATTTGAATGTTTTTGTTCATGAAAACCTCATTCCCCAATGAACAAATCATTCAAATTATGTGATAGTAAAGCGTTCTCAACTTATGCACTCTATCTGAAAAGGTAGACAAGTGGCCTTCCGAATTTGTAATAAATTCGGAGGTAGGGAACGCAAACACTACTTAAAAAGTGTAAAAGAAACAAAGGATAGAAGAATTTCGCACTGGGAGCCATTGACACTGTAGCTCAATTGGCAGAGCGACGACGGGGGCGTATACCCGGAGGTCGCGGGATCGATCCCCACCGGTGTCGAAATATTTCTTTCCTTTATTTATTATAAACATATGAAACTAGGGAGCGGCAGGGTATGACAGGAAAACTATTGAAATGCTGAGGGATGTAAAGGGGGTGGTAGCTTCTTGATTGTACATCCTTTTCCACAAATGCTGGTCGAATGGCAAAGTACCATAAGACTGGTGCAAAGCGGTTATTATGACTTTATATTAAGGAAAGAGGTCACACCAGAAGGCAAAAAACTATCGCGGATCAGCCTATTCAGAATTGTCTGTAAATTGTATGCAAAGTTAACGTAAACTGTAAAAAAATCGGAGGTAGGTAACGCTAACACTACTTAATACGTATACCCAGAGGTCGCGAGTTCGATCCCCGCTAGTGTTGAAATGTTTCTTTCCTGTATTGTATTTGAACGGGTAATTTTCCGCAAGTCGACGTCTTTTGTGCGCCTGTTTTGCGTGATGAAGGGATGGCACTACTCTAGCCATCCCAGCTCACCAAGGAAGTTCAGGATCCCCCTAATATCCTTGAACACCTCAGGGAGCGACCTGGCGTCACCCAGGTGTGTTACCCTGTAATCCGCTACGCCTGTACACTCGAGGAGCACGTGCGCAGCTGTTTCCTCCTTCTCCATGCATGCTCTGCACTAAGGGCTATCTGTAACACCTAAAGTAAACAAGTGTTTGTTAAAAGGGCCATGCCCCGTGAGGGTGGCTGTGATCCAACTGATTTGTTTTTTGTTAAGTTTAAATAGTTTGTTAGTAAGTTTCTTGTTGAACCTGGGTAAAGCTGTTTTGGCTTGACTGCAGCCGCTTTCCGAGGACCAACATGCGTCCCACTTACCTCGTATGGCCTTACGGACTATAGTTTTTAACTGATCGTTTGGTAGAGGCAGACATGGTTCTGCGCCTGTAAACGGGGTATCTGATCCTCTTCTGGCCAATTCGTCTGCTGCATCATTGCCGCGTGATCCGCTGTGTCCTTTGATCCATTGTATGGTAGTTTCATTGGTTTGCCCTATCACCGTTAGGGCTTTGTGACATTCATATATGAGCCCTGATTTGCACTCGTAGCTCATTAGGGCTTGTAGGACTTTTTTTTTGTTGTTGTTTCCTGTATTTATTAGTAAGGTATCTTATCTTTATGTAATGATACCATTATAAAAATAGCAGGATACCTGAATAAGTCTTTTTATATTGGTCCCCTATTTGGAAATGGAAAATCTGATAGCCTTTTTAAGGAATCAGGTATAATTTTATTTTTATTTTTAACAGCGTCAGCGTCACACGTAGGTAATCTTAAATACATCAGAACAATCAATTATTTTAGTTCAGATTAATTCCTACAACAAATTACTTTAAGGGTTCATGTCCACGAGACGGTTTAACACGGTCCGGTTTGTTGCCGGCGCATACTGTTTGCGAGCGTCCCGGCGGCCCTGGTTCCGGCGACGGCGGTGGGCACGTGCTCGGGGATTTCGTCTCGCGTCCGTAAGAGCGCGCGGAATTGGAGTCTCCCATTTAAATGAAGATTTTCAAGGTGTCTTTTCGCCACCCGTGAAAACGGAGTGGGGCTTTGGCGAACTGTTACCGCTCACCGAGCTCACCGTAGGGTACGGCGAGCGACTGACTACTCGCGGCCTGTATTCTTCTTGGAGGTCGTGTGGTTAGCTTCATAGAGTTATATACACAGAGTTTGAAGCCGGGCTTAGCTCCGGCGCAAAATCGTCTCGTGGGCATGAGAGTTACGGTCTTTGAAATGAATTTTATAATAATAGTAAAGATAAAGCTGTGAACTGGCAGAAATATCCAACCTTAACCAATATGAAAAAATAACATTTTTCAAAATAAACTGACTGAAACTATCACAATTTACACATTAAAAATGTTGCACAAATATATTTCATAACGTAAAATAAATGAAGTAACAAAAATGAAGTTCATAAAAGCATAGAAAGCCCAGCAATCTCTTACATTATTAGTCCTATAAAACTGGACAATGGATATAAATAGGTACTATAAAGCTGCTATATTATAGTTCATCGCCCGCTAAATCATAGCAACCTCAAAACTATCACATAACAATGGTGTCATAAATAAGCTGAAAGGATGAGTGCTAGTGCTAACAACTACAATCGCATGGCGAATGACTCTCCAACAATATCAATAAATTCGGTGCGGCGAACCAAATATCCGAGTCAGGAGAAACCACCGACATCGACAGGGAGGAAATTACCATCACTTGATCTCAAAGATCCTGTGACGCAATGCGTAATTCTGTTTCTTTTATTTACTTTACTTCTTTTTACACTCTGGATAAGTCGGTGTAAATGTTCAAGGAGACGTATTGTAAGAAGAGTCAACAGTAGGCCTTGCCGATGTTAATTTGATTAAAAACTAAATGCTCAATAAAGATATACACAAAATCACGATGGATTTCATTAATACCATATATTTGATGTACTCTTTGTATTGGTTTGTCTATTACATTGCAATACTAATATTAAAAAGTTTCTTCGCTTAATTCCGCTAAATTCCAGCAGTCTTCATGCAACATGCACTGTGCACCGCCCGCCCTCCCACTTACAAGAAATCGAAAAGCAGACAATGCACCATACACACACCCGAAAGCAAAAACCACAGGCAACCACAAAATATGTGACGCGTTTCGACTCTACACGAGTCATTGTCGATTTTGCGGTGATATTTATAGGCCAGACTCCCCACTCTCCTACCCAAAGCCATCAATGACGAGTTACTATATTATTTGAAAAAAATTACAAAAGTGGGGAAACGGTGTAGCCCAGCTGTTCATGCAGCAGTGCAACAGAATTATCATTATCATATCTGGAGATTTCAAGTTTCTCTAAAAGTCATAATCTTAAACCCTTATTACAAGTATGTAAAATCTCCAGATTATGATTATCAGGGAGAACGTGTCCAGTATTTAAAATAATGTTTCGCAAAGTGAGACCTTTCTTGATGGTCGTTTCTGAATCCTGCCACATGCTCCCCGTATCTAGTTAGAAAACTTCTACCAGTTTGCCCAATGTAGACGCTGTTGCAGTCAGGACAAACAATTTTGTAAACACTAGATTGCCTGTGTTTATCTAATTTCTCTTTTTGATTACATAGTTTCAAACTATTACTTGTTCTGAACGCAACTTTAATACCAAACCCTTTAAGCGTCTTAGAAATCTTTTCAGAAATTGGACCAACATAGGTAACATAGGTATAGCAAACGGTGAACATAGCAATGAAAAGCTGCAAGCTTGTGTTGCCAAGGATGGCAAGAAGAAGCGGGGATTTCTGTATCAGTCTGTGTAGGCTTTCTATAAATCTCAAAAACATGCTTATTTCCTGACCTTGTTATTTTAAGATAGAGGAAATTGAGAGATACGCGTCACATATTTGTGGTTGCCTGTGGTTTTCGCTTTCGTTTGTGTGTGTGGTGCATTGTTTGCTTTTCGATTTCTTGTAAGTGGGAGGGCGGGCGGTGCACAGTGCATGTTGCATGAAGACTGCAGGTATTTAGCGGAATTAAGCGAAGAAACTTTTTAATATAAGTATTGCTATGGATTTCCGCAAAGTAACGCCTGATTCAATCCAATATTACGTTGTTGTTACAGCTGGAAAGGCAGACGATGTGAGTATAATAATTAGCGTGTATAGCTTTATTTTTCTCACGGTGGGAGATGTCCCTTTTGAGGCCATAAGGATTTTGCTGAAGTAAATGTTAAACTCGAGTGGGCACCAAGTTATCTCCAATGGACACAGAACTCCTCCCCCCCCCTTAAGTCAATAGTATAATGCTGAGTAAAGTATCAGAAGAAGTAAGTTTTAGGTGGCTATAGAGAAAACTTTACTATTCGTGTCATACGCGGGCATGTTTTCGAAAGCATTGTCACGAAGTTCCTTACATTAAGAATAACTTGCGTAAACCAATTGGCTACATAGAGCAAACATTGAGAAGGGCTACTTAAATGTTGGATCCCACTCGCATGGACTACGTTCGGGAAGTTTTACTTCGGTAATCTGGTATTGCCAGAAACTATGTTAAAAAAAATGTTACATACTATCAATAAAAGTTTAAAATGATCGAACGATTTAATCATGTGCTCACACATTTTCTCTGGCCCCTATTTGATAACTTCTGGATGGGACTAAAACGCTGAAACTTTGGCCATCTATTACTTGTAAGTTATAATCCCACTTTCATTCACTTTAAACCACAGATGTGTGTTTTAAACCAAACTTCAAGCCAGTAGTTTTTTTTGTGGCAAAGTTAAGCGAAAGTAAAGTTTCTTCCGTCGGGTGAGCAGGGATCGGGAAGTCATATCTTCTCGTCCGAAATTCCAAAGACTACCAACAGGTCTTAATAGAAAGTTCATAATCATCCAAAGGGCAATGAAAGAAGGCTATGTCAGGAATTCCACTAGTCGACTGAATCCGCAAAGTACCGCCCCGAAGAGTTGCACAAAATAAGTCGCAATCGGCAGGGCTTATTGAATGCAGGTCCGACAGCCATTGGGGAATATTAGAATTATACATTCCTTAGATAATATTGGAAGTGGAGAGAAAATAAAGAATGGTTTTTACGGTCGTCTCGTTCGACACCCACGGAAAGAAATGGGTAACTGCTGTTCTAAGCCCCTAAGTAGGCTTGTTTCGTACTACACACTAATATGCTAAACTTGTGACTCGCACAAATTAAATTATCACAAAAACTCTCTCTCTCTTTAAACTTTGAGTGACTTGAACTATATCTAAGAACTAATGTTTTTATTATTATAATGGAATTGTCAGTAGAAGACGACCACGGAGGAGGAAATAAAGAATGTACCCAAAAAGGCAAGCTTCCGAAAATATAGTTGAAGATCGAGAGGTTTGCCAGGATCGTACTAAGCTGCGATGTATAGTTTCTGCATACCCCTATAGGAACTAACGATGTGGTTACAGTTACGATTAGTATGTAGATGAAGGAGGGAAAATCAAACTATAAGTTAAGGCTTATCATTTATTCGCTCGAGGTGAATAACCTCTATGGCATTCACAATGGTTCTTTTTTCATTTATTATGAAACATTTAATATCACTAACTATATTACAAAATTATATAAATAAATAACACAGATTCTCTACATCACCTTTACACATTTGTGTCCCAAAATTATAGTATGTCATCCTGAAACTCGCACAAGCATAATATCAAAAATGCATTTTGTATATTGTAGGTGCTTAAACTACAGTAGTTCAAAATTACTTTTAGTTTTAAACTTAGCCTACGAATTAAACAAATAATTTGTGAAAATTATAAAGCAATAACGTAAACTAGGCACATACATTAAAAAGTTTCACAAAATCATTTCATAAGAAAGTCGAAGACAGGAGACGTTACGTGGAGCGTATAAAAATCAGTATTGTTTAACCTAATTATTTCAGTAATGGCGGTGATTATTCCGTCGAGTGGTCTAAATTGTTTAAATATGTATTTTTTGCTATTTCGAATAACTGAGCCGACATTTTTTCACCAGTTTCATTGACCATCTTAGTAAAATGCCCTTCAGGGTTCGACAGAAGTTTGTGTGGATGATCAAACTCGACCAGACGTCCGGTATCCATGACCATTACTCTGTCGGAATCCATGATGGTGTTCAGTCGATGCGCAACTGTCAGAACTGTACAATCAGCAAACTTTTTTCGTATTGTCCTTTGAATAAATTCGTCGGTCCTGAAAATTACATACACCGATTAAAATCGATTATCAAAATAGTAATTATAAATACAGAAATAATATAGTGGCCTGATTTAAAATCCAGTCTTAGACCCTGGTTTTCAAAGCCTGGTCAGCGCAACAAAATAATTGAAACATATTTAAAATTGTTAGTCAAATACAGTAAATATAAATCATATCAATAACACCCATTCGTTTAAGGCCATGACTAATTTATCAACTATTCATTATGTTTTTATTTATTTCCCACTTAAATAGTTTTGCATACTCATAGAGCAAATCATACAGCTATGTACGAGTAATTACTAGGAAGAATGTAAATCAGGACTTTGTTCAATTAGTTTTCTTACTAAATTATATATTTCTGATTCAACATTTTATTTCTTTAATATTACTATTAAATTTTGACTACTCTATTCCGCTTTCTAAGGCATTGAAGATGATTCATTTCTTGTCCATTACCCGAAGATAGTAGCAGTATTTCTTTCAATTGAATTCTAAAAGAGGTTTTTATTGTTTTGCTCACATGACATCAGACATCAGACTCATGACATCACAAGTTTCAGCCGTGTCGTGACTTACATTGCATTGACACCTTTTGACGAATGAGTAAATGCAGGTGCATGAAATGAAACGTACAGCATACAGCGAAAACAACATGCTTATGCATAATAACATTTACTAAATACATCTTTATCAAAATATCTTTCGTCTGGAAACTTGTTTGTAAAAAAGAAAAACAGAAGACTAATCACGTATAAGAAATACTAAATTAGTACACAGAATTCCATTTCCCATTTAACCCTCTTCTATGATCGAATGTTAAAAAGAGTTTCAGCTTTACAAATATACAAAGAGATACACCTAAAAGTTGAATTAATCATTTACCTAGGGTCAACATTAGCTGTTGCTTCATCCAGTACCAAGATTCTGTTTCCTCGCAGTATAGCTCGGGCCAAACAAACGAGCTGTCGTTGGCCCAATGAGAAGTTAGAGCCACCTTCAGAAACTTTGAAGTCCAGAGAAGGGATCGCTGTTTTCAGGTCAACCTGCAAATATTTACTTTCATTTATTTATTTCTTGTGATACATTTTACTTTTCTGATGCATTAGACTGTAAATGTGGTTGATATGCGCGACGATAAGTAGCAAGGCATGAATTATTAATGTACCGTTAGAACATTTACCCGTGCAGAGATGGTGAAAGAGCGATACTATTGGTTCTTCAAAAACATACCCAGCCCCCATATCCACAGTTATTCGGCGTACAGCCAGTGGACCCTCTGGATAGCAGTCTACTACTTCTATTATAGTTAACAGTCTACGCTGATCCATTCATCCCATTACCACTCAATATGAGTACGTATATTAAGTTGTTTTACAAACTCTTTCAAGAAGTATAGTCTATAGCAGCAACGATATGTAAGTACACTAATGCTTAACTCATTTTTAATGTTTATTTCATAAACATAACATAACATAACATAACATAAACGTTCACGCCGAATATCCCCGAAGGGGTTGGCAGAGGTACTAATACTTCTGAACATCACGTGACTTTGTCACCTGGTGTTCAGAGTACCCACGTTTTGCATGGACAGTGTACTCACGTGATAGGGGGCAGGCCCATCGCCGCTATGTTTATTTCATAAGGCTATAAATCATTTTGAAACATGTCAGCCACTTTTGGAAGGTAATACAGAGGAAGGCTAGTGGTGGTTGTCCAACCACATCGTCCAAACCTGCACATTAAATGCCTCAAAACCCCGAGTCACCTCTTACAACACTAAATAAACTTTACTAAAATGCATATTGAAATTAGTATTCTTTGTCGTACTTACAGCTTCGAGTGCTTTCCATAGTTGGTCATCATTATAGTTGTCAAATGGGTCGAGATTGTACCGCACCGTGGCCGAAAACAATACTGGTTCTTGCGGTATAATCGAAATCTTAGATCTAAGATCCTGTAATAAAAAATATACTAATCAGAATTGAAACTGATTCTTTATACTATGATTAGCCAGTATTAGAAAAATAGAGACCCGGAACTGCTAGGTCTCCTCAAAATAATTTTGCATAAAATGAAATTCAAAAGTTTTTGTTAAGAGACAGGAATAAAAAATTTGTCGAACAATATTTTTGGCAACAGTCTGCATAAAGTTGTTTTGTCATTTTTTTGGCCCGAAATAAGTATGTACGAGAATATATTAAGTTATTGCCTTAATTCGGTATTCAATATTTTTTGGATATTTATTATTTTATTAAGTTTAAATTACCTGCAATGATAAGTAGCCTGTGTCGACATCATCGATCAGTATTTCACCTTCAACGATAGCTAATCTGAATAGTGATGAAATAAGTGATGACTTTCCAGCACCCGTTCGTCCAACAATGCCCACCTGAAATAAGTAATATGTTACAATAACCCATCTTGCCTCTGTTTGTAATTAGGATATTAAGTACATAATTTTACAAAAAAGGGCATGAAATTATTTGAACCAATTTGGAAAGACCCATGCATAGACATAGAAATAGAAATTGTCGCAGCCACTCACTTACGAAAGCGGGCAGAGGCCAAATTCTATAATTCTATGGGCAAAGATAATTGTATAACTAATCATTGCTGATGAGCTGGGGAGTCCCAAATAACTTAAAACACCTAGATCTATTTGGCATCGTTGATAACGTTTACGACACCTACAGGGGAAAAGATATAATCGTGCTATTGTAAACCGACATTACACGGAGAGGAGACACTACTTATCTGACACTTTGAGAAAATTACATTATATATATATATATATATAATATATATACTAAAAATATAAATATGCTCTGACTTAGACTATAAACGTTACAAAGTATTTCTTCATCCAAAATTAAGTGTCTTACCTTCCAGCCATTTTCGATAACTATGTTAAGATTCTTTAGAACTGGTAAATCCTCAACGGTGTATTTCATGAAACAGTTCTTGAACTGGATTTGTCCTCGCCAGGGCCATCCTTTGGGAGTTTCACGCGCTGCAAGTATATAATTAACTTTTTATATATAGAAAGGTTGAATCAACGTAAAGTTAGTTAAAAAGCTTGGCTTGTGTTTTATTTTTAAAATATGTTACGAGTAAGTCACTTTCAGCCCTTATGAAATTTAGCATGATAATAATGATGAGCCTTTGCTTCTTGATGTATGATATATACTAAATTAAATCTATTAGATTTCATAAAGGTTTGGTGTCATAAAATTATTTCATTTAATATGTAACAGACTTTAATGGAATATATAAAGAAGCCCATTAATTGGCATACCCAAAGGCTATGTATCATAATTGCGACTTCATCTATAGGACTTATTGGTGTATTTTTTTATTACATCATAAATTACTGAGGAATATAAGATAACTATTGTTAAGTGATTTATAAAAATAAAAATAATAAAATAAAAATCATTTATTTCAGGCTAGTAGCCAATATTTAGCCATTACATACAACACAAAATGAAAACTACAAAATACAAATAAATTAAAATTATAAAAACATGTCAATTAAAAGTTATGTCCCAAAGAATAAAATCAAAATAATAAAAATCAATAAAAAAGAAAATTCATTAAAAAAAAAGTAATAATCAATAAAATAAATAAAATTCAAATTAAAAAAAAATTAATTAAAATTTATAATTACTTTACAAACTATAGTACGAGGGGTGATGCGCTGGCATGTAACTGCATCCACCTCCTCATCATCGGCGAGTCCCAGCGCTCGGACAATGCTCTCAGGATTCCATTAGTGCTAGCCTGCAGGCGCCTCAATAACGAGGCGCTCCGTTTCCTCACTATAGCGTAGAAGTCATCAATGTGAACTTCCGCAAACATGGCGGAAGCGCTACAGTAACGCGGCAGTTTTAATAGAATCCTGAGCGCATCGTTGTACTGCACGCGTAGTGCGCTGTACGTCCGCTGCGTGAAGTTCGTCCACAGGCTACATGTGTAAAAGCTCTGACAGTAAGCTCTAAAGAGAGTCAGCTTGACTGGTATCGAGCAGCGTGCGAACCTACGGGCTAACATGTTACAGCGGACGGCCAGCACCCTACGCTCCCTGTCTATATCCTCACCGTCACTCATGTCGTCGGTAACCCAGTGGCCCAGATACTTAAACTTGTGTACTTTATTAAGAACACTGCCGCAAAGAGTGATTGGTACGGGAGAGTAGCATTTAGTACCGGCTTTAAAGATCATCCATTCACTCTTTCTTGCATTGTATCTGAGCCCATGGGCCGCCGCGTACGACTCACAAATTTGCAGTAGTTTCCTCAGTGCAGCCACTGATGGACTCAGCAGCACCATGTCATCAGCATAGCTTATATTATTGATGCATACTCCATCTATGGAACACCCAATATTAGCGCTGCTGAGCTCAACAATGAGCTGGTTAACGTATAGGTTGAAGAGACGAGGCGAACTCAACCCCCCCTGCCTCACCCCGCACTCCAGCCCATACGCGTCTGAGTATTCTCCTGCCCATCTCACACTGTTTTGTTGGTGGCCATACCAGTACCGATACACTGCTGTAATCTCGTGGGGTAGGTCCGTCTCAGATTTTAACTTCTGCCACAGTTTGTCATAAGACACTAAATCAAATGCCTTGGATAAGTCCAGGTAGCATGCGTAGACAGGCGTTTTTCTAGCTGTATAGTATTGGACAGTCTGCTTGAGACAGAGGATGGCACTTTCAGTTGAGAGTCCTGGCCTAAAGCCGAACTGTGCATCATGAAGATGGAGGTGTTTATCCATCTGTTTGTCAAGCAAGCTGTCCAGCACCTTGGCTACAACTGTGGCTAGCGAAATGGGTCTATAATTTGACAAATCTGAGGCATCACCAGTCTTATTCTTTATAATCGGAACCACCACTGTGTACATAAGGTCGTCAGGTAAGTAACTGTGACTCACACATAGATTAAAAAGCATTGAGAGGACCCTAGGTAAGTGCGCACCGGCATACTTGAGGTGTTCGATGCTGAGAATATCATGACCTGGGGACTTCCCTCTTACCATCTTGTTTATAACAGCTTCTACATCCTTGGCTGAAAAGCGAACACTAACATCCTTGGACTGACCCCCCGCATCAAACACCCCCGCATCCTGGGGCACCAGTCCGAGCGGAGACTCCACCTTAAAATGCCGCTGAAACGCGGCCGCTATATCTTGAGGCGTATGCGCGCCGCCCACGCTCACAGGTTGGCCCGACCTTGGGTTTAGTTTATTTGTATTATTCCAAAATTTTGAAAAAAGTTTCCTCTCATGAAATTTAGCTAAAATATCCATTTTAATCTGGGTTTCATTGTTTTGACAGAATTTTAATTTGGACTTGAAAAGTTTTCTAGACTCTCGCATTCTATTATATATGTCCCCCCCTTTAGGTTTGCCATAGGAAATCCATGTCCGAAACCAAAGCCGGGCCTCCCTGTGCGCGGGACCGACGTGTCGGTTCCATCCTGGTACGTAGTTACGACCTCTACGTCTAGGTTCCCTATAGCTGAGTTTAGCGGCGTCAGTAAATATTTTTACAATATCGGAGTACATTTTGTTCAAAATTATCTTATGACTAGGAATATCACACATATTGTCAGCACATTTACTAAATTCTAATGAAAAATCTAACTGTTTTAATTCAGAATTACAATAATCATAATATTTAACTTTCTGATATTCATCTCTTTCCCCCCACTTTATCTGGTTACATTCTGTATTGATTTTAATATATTTAGGCAAAACAAAGTTCAAGTTACAGTGCATGACTAATGGGTAGTGATCAGAATAATATGTGTCGTAAAGAACTTCAATCTTGGTGACAGCGGAGCGCGCCGCTTTCGTAGCTACACAGTGATCGAGCCACCTGCAGGTCCCGTGCGCGTCACTCACGAAAGTAAAAGTGTCACTAGATAACGATTCCAAGTCCACACAACACCACGACTGTTCCTCACAAAAAGTTATCAACTCGTTGCAAAAAGACTCACCAGGGTGGGCGTTGAAGTCCCCGAGTATATATACCGACTCCACATCATTACTCTCGATTACAGCGTGTATTTCACTTAGACACTGGGTAAATTCCGTAAAATTTGCCTCAAGATCACATGGCATGTAAACGGAAAACACTAATATGGAACGATCACACAGCCCTACTCTAATGGCATTTAGACGCACACTCCTACAGCTAATCACAGAAACCGTCGAAAACGTAGCTTTCCGCCACAGTAGGGCGACGCCTCCATACGGCCTCCCCCGCAGGACTCCAGTCGACAGGTCAACCGCCGAGTTTCCGGTGTACGAGAAGTCGTCGTCAATACTACCTAAGTACGGTATATCGTGTTGAAGAAGCCACGTCTCTTGCAGTGCCACTATATCAGCCGATTTACATAACCTCCGTATATCATCAACCGAGCGAACTACGCTTTTACAGTTAAAACTTATATTTATTATTATTATTATTTATGCATCAAGTTATATTCCGAATTTACTTATTTTTGTCTAGTTTGAAGAGAAATACATGTTGCAACTACCGCAAACCGGTAACATTTCAGCGGATACCTCAAAAAAAAATTTAAGAATCTACTACTCGGAATCAAACCCGATACCTCTGGATCGTTTGTCAACGCTGTAATAACTCGTCCACAAAAGTTTGCAGTTTTGCTATTCATCGTACTTTATATTTATTTATAGGTATAATCATTTACTAACCTCCTTTTTCCCATTGCGACTCGCGTTCAATATTAGTGTATTGTAATATCCGCTCTACACTGGTCATTTGCGAGATCACCTCGGCGGTCTGTCGGACGCCGAACTGGAGCATTCCGGTCAAAATCAATGTTTGCGATATCGCCAGGCCCACGTTGCCGGAAAACACAGTTTCTGTAACCAATTTGTGCGATAATGACGCGATGCGTAGATATCGTTTTGGACTGTGGCTTCCAAATAATGATGATAGGTGTTACGTTTATATAAATCATTGTCAGTTTTAAAATTTACAAGGATAAAACGATGGAAACAAAACGCGGACCTAAAACTAACAAATAAAATTATTGTTTTGCCCCGTCCCGTTTAGTTCACTCAAATATATGCGTTGATGATGTTGTGTACACCTTCTCATCTTTCAAAATTGGTTGAAATATAAATTATTAGCATTATGACCTCAGGTATGGTTATGCATTTACTCAGTTTAGATGTTAATATAGAGTGACGTGAAAAGAGCCCGTACGTATTAGTATACATGCATATACTCACAGCCTTAAATCTCAACAAAGGGTAGCTAGAGCTTCAGAATTAGACGTTCTGTAGCCACTTTCGGAAGTTGAGATACCCTGCCCAAGAGTTACGTAAAGTCGCCCCGTAACTGGACGCCCGTGGGTAAAAATGAATTTGTGCTATTCGAAGGCACCTCATTATACAGCTAGATAGTTTACAGGGCATAAAATATATTAACAATGAAAATAAATTCAAACTTACTGCTGTCGATAACGAGGAAAGCGACTATGACAATGGCTAAATATAAAACACAAATCAGGTCCAACCAAAAGCCAAGAGTAACTCCACTTGCTAAGTAACTACTCCAAGTCGATGTGTGGATATCCTGCAGCAAAAGACAAAATAATTATAATTTTGTAAATTGATTGATTTGTAGGTAAAATATTTCGCTTAATTATTTATAATTGCTGAATATTTTACCTGAAATCTATCGAACTCTTTGATCAGTCTCTGTTGAGCACCTGAGGAACGTATAGTGCTAATACCATTTAGGGTGGCTGACATATGAGAGAATACTGGACTCCGCGCTGGAATTATAAATATATTATTAATTAAAATTAAGGAGATCAGAAATAAAGAGTCTTAATGCAAAAATTTACACTTACTTGTGCCCTCCAAACGTTTGATTGATTGAGCGGATTTTAAATATATCTGAAGAATCGTATAAAATAATGATAAAATTATGGTAGTAGGGAGCAAAGTCCAGACTAAAGCGGCTGCATTAAGAGTTAAAATACTGAACATCACAAGATATATCTGTATACATTCCAACAGGAATCGAGGTAGTAATTCATCTAAAGCTCCCATATCCTTTGAGAATCTGTTTAAAATACGTCCTGAAATAAAATAATTCTTTTAGAACCTGACATTGAAAACAAACTTATTAAATAATTAAATGAGCCGTAATAATATACCTGATGAGTTTGAGTCAAAGAACCTCATTACACCTCGCAGCATCGAGGCAAACATGTCATTGTGAAGGTTCCGTGATGCATTCATGCAAACTTTAAAGAACATGAATGCTCTAGCGGTTATGAAGAAAATACAGCATACTATTAACGCCGTGTACACATATAAATACTGCGCTGTATCAAGTGGTCCGATATATGCATGGATATTTAAATCTGTTGGTAATAATATGGTTTTATTATAATTTTCTATTCACAATTTATCATATATTGTATATTATAGTTTTAAACCTACCTGGTATCAACTCAGTGCCATAGAAATAGCTGGCCAAGGAAAACGTGGAGTTAGTAGGTTGAAGTAATCTGTCTACATCTAAGGTAGTGCCGTTATTGGCAGCTTCTTTTAGTCTAGTGACCTCATTTGTCCTGAAAATAGAATAACATGAACATTTGTATTCTTCAACGTTAAATTCCTCAATTGATTGAATTGCAATATGTAAGTGTAAGAGTTTTCAACCTACCAGAATGTCACCCAATAGTCACATAATGTTGCAGATAATTGTCCCACAACGAGCAAAACAGTCATGAATACTAAACTCGACGTTTGGCCTCCAGCTTTCATATATGCTTTATATACATTCCATCCCATCGAACCCGACTCTCGTTCTTCTTCTTCCATCTCTTGCGCTGGGCCTTCACCAGTCGCAGACTCTGCTATAGATGGTCTTCTTGTTGTTGATAGCTGCACAATGTAATAATTAATTAATAAAACCATAATAAGATACTATTTAAACGACTTTATAAGATTATAATATAATTACCCTTGCGGAAGTTCTTCTTGACATTGGAATCGGTTTGTCCTCTTTGATTTCTTTGTCATCATCAGATGACGACAATAGTTTAGCGAAATCTTTTTCAGATCCGAGCAATTCGTCATACGTGCCTTTGACCTCAATCGAGCCCTAAAATAGTAAATTTTATGAAAAAAGGTAATCATCATAATGAGTAGGTGTTTAACTATAATAGGAATAATAGTACATACATTGCTCATGACCACGATCAGGTCGGCGGCCTTGAGGTAGTGTAATTGATGCGTGACGAGTATGCGTGTGGTATGCCGCAGGTATCCGCTGATGCACTCGTCGAACAGCTGGCGGCCGACGTGAGCGTCCACGGCAGACAAAGGGTCGTCTAGCAGATAGATGTCAGCCTAGAACATTCCATGTATAACCTTTATTACGCTCTACATGAATGATTAGAATGAGAACTAAATAATTGTTTTTTCTTTATTTATTTACTTAAATAATGGAATGGTGTTGTATTGGACTCATAATGAAACCGTTTGAAGAATAATCTTACCTGTCGATAAACAGCTCTTGCTAAATTAATACGAGCTCTTTGACCACCAGATAGAGATGCTCCTCTTTCTCCCACAAGTGTTTGGTCTCCGTGAGGGAATTGTTGAAAATCTTTTTGCAGAGCACAAACACGTACCACCTGACAAATAATATTTTTATTTATATATTTTTTAATATTGGTATGTCAATCGTATTTGAGTTTTATGAAAGGTAACTTATACGTTATCTTATATTATATATTATTTGTATATTTTACCTCTTTATATTTTTTTGATATGTATGGAAGTCCAAATAATATATTTTGACGAACTGTAGCAACGTACAGCCAAGGTTCTTGACTCGCGTATGACAAAGGCCCTGATAGATGCACTCTACCACCAGTGGGTCGTAATTCATTCAACAGTAATTGCAATACTGAACTCTGTAAAACATTTGTATTAATAGTAAAAGTCGAAAATATTGCAACAAATGTGTTATCTATTTCTTTTAATATTACCTTGCCGGACCCTACAGATCCTATAATTGCACAAAGTTTACCCTTAGGTATGGTAATGTTGATATTATTTAGAGTGATAGGTCCATCATCTGTCCATCTAGCAGAAACATTGCTGAGGACTATGCCAGCATCGGGATGCACGGGTGCCAAACTAAGAGATTGGTTGAAAAACTCCTTGTCGCTGCCGTCAAAACCTATGGAAACATATGCACAATTTAAATACCAAAGCAGTTTTTTTAAACAGATAACTTGTATTCGATAGTATTCAAAGATATATCTCACAGCCCCAAACTGGCAGATATTAATATTATCTAGGACTAAGATCAATAACAATTTTAATTAGACAAACATTCGTCCCTTTGTATGCAAGCAATTTCACGAATAGGCGATTCTGTTTTCATAGTAGCATATAACTGTGGGTCCTGAAATAGGATAAACGTATGTCCCAAGATATCTGTGGTCTTTATCGATGAACGGAAATTAGTCAAGTAGTCTATGTTTAGTTACTAACCTGGGTTGAAAATTCCTTCAGCATCGATCTTTTTGAAAGTATTAGGCCGAAGATCTACAGTTTTAAGGGTTTTTTGCTTTAGCTGTTCGACACTTTGTACCAGTTTTGCTATGTCTACATCGGGTACACTACGCAGATCTTCTCTTTCATCTACGGAAAAAATATACAAGTTTTATTATCCTGTTATAAAATTAATTTATATCGTTATTCTAAACAAACCTCTTTATTAAACATAAATCATACCCTGCAAAAACATTGAAAGCAACAAATCCACCACCACCGGTTCAAAACAAAGAACAAATCACAAACTTCACGATTGCCTTAAAGATATAGCCTTATACGTGATTAATAAAACGGTTTTCAGAATGACAAAAACTACATCAGAGCAAAAACCACATAGAAAAATCTCTGGTACAGACAGAACACTGAAATAACAACACAATAGTTTTGTGTATTATAATTCGTACCCAAATGCAATAGATTTTCTATTCGAAGTATGGAAGCGTAAGACTCCATAGCTTGTGAGAGACTATTAGGCAGCATAATGGCAAAAGTAGCTTGAAGAATGTTGAAGAACTGAGCCATTGGAAATACCTGTAAAGTTTTTTGTTTGTAAATCTACGATAATATTAACATGCATAAATTAAATCTGTAAATGTTAGAAGAAAATGTTAACAACTGAAGGTTCATGCCACTAGTTTTAATTCCAAACATGCGGAAATCATGCACATTAAAATACATGCTGTGCTCACGGTTAATTTATTCAAGTACTAAGTTTAAATTGGTTTGGTAGAATTAGCACTATCATTAATAGACAAGTTGTTGGTGCAAGTATTAAAATAAGTGCGAGCGGGCACTGCATGCTGCCGAGACCAAGGGGCCTGACGTACCGAACAGCATGAATGCTTCTAGTCGCTGTACTGATATCAGAGCTTCGGCCAGAAACGATACAGCATTAGACATGATAATGGACAGTGTCCCTTGCAGTGTGTTGTAGAACTGGGCCAGAGGAAATACCTGCAATTTTCAATATTAGTAGAAACAAATACAACAAAATGTTAAGACAATTGATTGATAATTTTGTATGGGTATTTATATTCCTTTATAGCTTGATTTTGATATACACTTGCTAGAAAAATGATTAAGTATTATCTTGCCAAAGGCATAATACTTTTAATTCACCCATAGGGCAAGATTGTTCGATAATGGTTATAGTGTTTTACCGCCGCTCTTAAACCGAATAAAATTACTTAAGAACTTAAGATGTAATTGATTGACTACTTACAATGTCAGCAGTTACTTGGAATCCAAACAAAGAATAGGAGAGTAGTGTGATGTACAGAGTTAGACGCTCTGTGAAGACCATGAAGCTGAGGTACACGCCTCGAAGGTAGGATGCTGAGGTGATGCATTTAATTTCGTTTCGTCTAGCTAGCGCTACCACTTGCTCAAACGGTTTCTCCCAGGCATACATTTTTATAACCTTGAAAAAGATCATATTATTAGTTTAGTTTATCTCGTTTATGATATAAGTTAATAATCATTAAAGTTTATTTACCTGCATGCCGTTTATAATTTCATCCATTATTCTTACACGCTCATCAGTTTTGATAGCAGTTTTCATACGCAACCTGGCGGCCAATTTACTCATGTAAGCTGTAAAAACGTATTATATTATAGGCACTGTGTGTAAATTTACCACGTTTATTTATTTAAAAAAAGTTATCGTGAACTTACATTGAACTGGGATAGTTTGCAAAACAATACCGATGACGCCGACTATAGCTGCGTAACCTATTTTGATGTAAATTAAATAGCAAACAATGATCACTTGTAGCGGAAGAAGCCAAATGAAATGGGTGTAGATGAAGGCGTAGTCAAATCTATTGACGTCGTTGGATAACAAGTTCACCACTTGACCGGCGGTTGTTTGGGCCAACGCTCCGGAACTCATTCGCATGACCTAAAATTCATAATATTATTTAACATCTACGAGTTGTTTTAACCGCTGTTTTTGTTTTAGACAAGGAGAATTTGCAGTAAAGCTCACAATACGTATGTGGGCTGCCACTCGAGACCAAGTTTTTTTTAAATAAATCAAAACATTACTAGTTACATAAAGCTATTTATGCAAACACTTATCTCGGTTGAGTCCAACACAAATTCTATATAGCTAGCATTCAAATATCAAATCTATTTTTTCGTGTACTGTACCTTTCTGTAAATAAGAGAACAAGCAGCAATTCGAACTTTCATCCCAAATTGCTGAGTCGAGAAGGTTCCATGGTGGTTTAGAAAAGCGATGAGCAACGACATGAGTATCACGGTAGTCGCACAATACACTGCCTGCTCATATGTCATGTCAGATCCAGGTTCCCAGTAACTCAGCAACATACTCAATGCCACTGGTTGAAAAGGCCTGAAAAGAAAATCCCAATATATTTTTGTACGTTTACGACATTAGCTTTAAGTTTAAAAAGATTTAAAAAATACATTAAATTGTTATAGAACATGTAACTCAATAAACTTGTGAAATCGCCTTAATAATAAATTTTGCTTTTAGGTAAACCGGGTAAACGGCCAGCATTTAAATAGGTGTAGTAATGAATGTAGTAGCTAAATTGAAAGAATATAAAATTTGAAACAACATTATTATCATAAAATTCAAGGAAAGCCAAATGCTGTATATTTATATGGACCTATCCCGCCATCTTTCCTAAGTCTTCAGCCATCATGTAGCAGACCTATCATTGTAATGTGTCGTGCTATCGGGTCTTCTTTTCAATATCTAATTAAGTTAACACAAGACACAATAAGCTTCATTCAGGAAGTAGTTTTTTGTGGATTGTTAATCATATATCAAGTTTTTTGTTTGTCAAAAACAATCGAAGGCAATCTATACTAGAACATACAATTTATCAATATAATGTAATCTAGAATATAATACTCACTTTAGGAGAAGGGCCTGAATAAGAAACATAAAGCCGGAAGGAGCATAACTCATCCAAAACGTTTTGGTCATTGCACGCAGAAGTGATGGTTTTCGTCCTTGTCTGTTAGCCAAAGCGACTTCTTCTAGCCATTTTCTGAAAACAACCAAAGAAATGTTAATATACATAAATAGATATTAGGTTCGTGAAGTGAAGACATAATGAATGTGGATGTAAGTAAAAGGTAAAATGTCATCAAAAGAGGAAACGGCATTATCAGAAACTGCATTTCAGCGGAGATTGGATTTACAAAACGACACTTTTACCATGTTGCGAAGGAGTTTGTCGACGTCCGTGGACGAGTGGATAGGGAACTAGCTTCTCAGTACGGAGTTTGTGGGTACGATACCCGCTGAGAGCAACATTTATGTGATGAGCATAAATGATTGTTTCTTAGTCTTAGATGCTTATATTATATAATATTAGATACATCGTTAAGTTAGTATCCTATAAAACAAGTTCTACTTAGTTTGGGGGTAACTTAATTTGTGTATAGTAAGTTCCGAAATTAATATTAGTGGAGCGTCTGGAGCGTTAAAAACATTAAAACCTCGGATGTCTCAGGGACTAGATGAAATTTAATTATCTTTGCAAAAATGTGTTATGAATAACATAAATAATAATCTCTACCTATTTAAAAGTTGTGTATTTGATTTTTAAATAACAAAAGATTATGAGTGCAATAACTTATGTGCTATAACGAAGGTAACGTTGTAGAATTTATTTTTTTGTAACAGAAATGGAAGCTACTGAAAAAATAAATAAATTATGGATAACGAAATGTTAAAAAAATATATTACGTGAACTATTTGTTTATTTTAAATAATTTGCATATAAAAAAAACTGTTATTGTAGCATAAAAGTAAAATCGAATTAATTATTAAAAACAAGGATATTATGACTATTTAAAAGAAAAAAAATATTTCACCTATCTACATTTTTTTAAATATCATCTTCAATTTCACTGATGTTAATCATAGGCGCTACATTTAGACAGCTGTCGTCGTTGCACTGTAGGCATGCTATACTGCAGTATAATCCACTTTTTCGGCATCCGCATGCAGCTCCACATCCTTTTTTGCAATTGCAAAATAAAATTTTTAATAAATTTTCCGGAACAGGTAATTGATTCATAAATATTGGATGATATGTATTATTGGAATAGTTCCATCCCCAATTTTCGATGATTAAATCATTTCCTAACCACATCTGGATTTGTAGGTAAACCCGTTTGAAGTGTTCAAATGCTGCATCAGATGTGGGAGGCAATGAAGATAAAAGAACAATTGTGTCTTTGGCAGTTGCTTTGATGAAAGAATTGAACCTGAATGTATTCCAATCTGTCATTTTTGCCGAAGCACCATACAGTCCCAAAATACATGTAATACCAGCTTGAAATATATTATTTGCATCTTCATGTACATTTTTAAATACTGCTACTGAGTCATGTAGATCATTCCGCTTCTCAAAATTTTTGATAAACTTAATTTTTCCTTTATTGTACAACGCAGAATTAGTATCACAACCCGTGAAAGCATGCAAAAATAGAACAAGTTCTTTATATGCTGGTAGAGATTTCTCTAGACTTTTCGATGAAAATATTTGTTGGTTAACTTTGCCTCGGGATGGTTTTAAAAAATATATTTCACGATCAGTAGGCGCCAATGCCGTTAACACAACCAAGACGTCAATGTCTTCAGAAATTACAACAATATTTTGAGATTCTAAACTAACTGCTGTATCAACAATCAATTTATCTGCATCGCTTTCCGCTTGCCATGTAAAAATATTGTTATCAGCTAATTTTATTTGTAACATTTCGATTGGGCGAGTTTTTTTTTTTATTCGTTATCAATTTATCTTGAGCGATTTTTAACGGCATATTTTCATCAAATTCAATATCTGTACATATATTTTTTAGTGGCGACGATTCCTTTCAGCAGATTTAATACCGTCCTTATATCCATCAAATACCACGTATGCGTTATTATAATTATTCTTCAAATATCTTACGTAATGTTCGCATATCATTTTGATTGTTTATTTATTTAAGTAAAATTTAACGTAGAACTTAAAAAAAAATATTTCCAACTAGTGGATCGTCCCAGCTTCGCACGGGTAGCGTTGTTTTTTAAATATCTGAGGTTTCTTTCTTTAGTCACTGCTCAAGCATTGTGAAATTCAGCGCAATGTTTTCAATTTATTAAATTTATAGCACTCCCTAAACAGTGTAGTTTGGTGATTTTTAATGCGCTTTAATGAACGGTTCAGTATTTCCGTTTAATAGCAAATTTTGGAATAAAACGCTATGAAGTATTTATAACAATCTAAAAAATAAATCATTACGTGATGTAGGATGCAACTACTGGCGCCATCTAGTATGTTATATGTAAATTAGTAACGATTCGGTTTTGGTCACGGGCGCGATGGCTTATTTTATGTATAATTTCGGTGTTTCTCTACCGATTTCTATGATTCTTTTTTTATTGAATAGGTAATAATGTTACCTTTTTTAAATTAGGGATGTGTGAGAGGTTTACAAACGTAAGAGTCAACAAATATAATCAGAATGTTCAGAACTGCTAAGCTATCAGGAATTACACGTGTTATTGTGAGTCAACCGTAAAAGATAGACATAAACTGTTGAGGATTTTTTTTTAGATAATTTTATGAAAAATATTTCCGTCATACATGATTTCTATGTAAGTTTAACCATTAAGGCTGCACACGCGACGGATACTTAAAAAATGTAGTAACTTCTTCCGTTTTCCCAAAATTTCCCAAAATTCCCCTTTACTACTCTGCTGGAAAGTATACAAAAACCTGCCCAGGAGTATGGAGAATAATTGTACCAAGTTTCGTTAAAATTCGTCGAGTAGTTTTTGTTTCCATAAGGAACATACAAACCGACAGACAGACAGACAGACAGACAAAAATTTTACTGATTGCATTTTTGGCATCAGTATCGATTCCTAATCATCACCTGATAATTATTTTGAAAATATATTTCCTGTACAGAATTGACCTCTCTACAGATTTATTATAAGTATAGATTAAATATTATGCTCCAATATATTATTTTTTCTAATTTTTTTGTTTAAACAATGAAAAAAATAATTGCACAATATAATATTGGTAGAAGTTACGATTTAGAGCATACAAAACAAAATCCTGTTGGTTACATGGAAATTCATTCAATCCCTATGAGATCCGAGGTCAAAACCCCCGGGCGCTCCACTATATATTTTTTTAAAGTTTCGTGAAACAAGGGGCTGACGATAATGGATAGCTGACCTCACTGCTGATCGTTTATTACTCGAACCATACTAATCCACTGCTCTTAAAACAATGACGAGACGAGGAGACCATTTACACGGTTGGCAGGAAGTTACTGCATAAATACTTCATACCCAATGCAAGTCATCGATCATAAAGATTTTTGGATTTGACTTATGACCAAAAATGGACGTCTGTGTCATTTTGATTGTTATCAAAAATATTTATCGTCTGACTTCAAAAAAGTAGGTAGTCAATTCGATTGTATTTTTTATTTTTTTGTATGTAAGTTTCGCGATTACTCAGATTTGGCAATGAATTTACAGTAGAATGTAGTTGTTTTTCGGTTCGGTTCGACATGCTTCCAAGGAGGTCCCATTTAATTTTTATAAGGTTTAGTTGCGTAGATAATAAAATATTTCAAAAATATCTAAATGCATACGTGCATTTAAATATTTTTGTTTAATGTATGCATAACTGCTGTTTATCGAATTTTGTATAAACATTTGGATTTCCATCAAATGGCTGTGCAGGCGGTCCCATTTTTGTTCAAAAAGATATATTTGTTACATCCATAGCTAAATGATAAAATAAGTTTTTAGCAGTTAATATTTTGTTTGTCACCTTATTTGAATAAATAAGTACAAATTCAAATTCAATTCACGTCTTTTGTACCATGTTCTTATAAAATGTTTACAACATTTATAAATTGATCAACGAAAAGTAGTGATACAACACAAATAAAACCTTCATTTTTAACACCTCAATATTGAAGTCAAATGTGTTGTAAAGTTAGATATTTAATTAAAGAAGCGATTACATATAATTTAAATGATTAAGCTCAAAAACATTAGCACACAATCATTTTTACAAGTTCATTAGTCAATTTGTTTAAATAAATATCCTTGAAATATAATACTAGCGGAAATAATCCAAGCACGTCAAAAACAAAGAATGATTACATCTAATTAAGTTAAAAAAACTGGTAAATATCGATGTCACGACACGTCCATCTCAAATTGTGACTGTATTATAGAATAACGATTTATTAGTAAGTACGTATTTAAACGATGATATACAATCGTGAATCAACCTTATGTTTAGAATACCTTATCGAATATTTCTCTGTTTCACTGTGTTGTGACTGATATCAAAATGCTTTATTTTTCTTGCTACACGGATCAAAACGCTCGCTTGTGCAATGACTATTAATGCAGAAATATGACGCAAAAATAAAAGTTAGCTAAAATTTTACTTACTAAAATTAAATGAATGGACTTTCTATTTGTTAAACTGAAATGGAGAATGCTTGTTTTCAAGTTGATTTAGGGTGGTGTGAGGTGGATTTGTATTTATTTATTGTATTAAAGTGGATATTACATTATTGAAGTATTGAGGAGATAAATTTAGTTAAAATATGCGGTTTTCGTACATAAAACCATATACTCAAGATTATAAATACGAAAAAGTATGTGTACATGATTGACGGGACAATAAAAAGTAATTGTGCTGAAGAGGATGTTAAAGTATCACTAAGAAAAGAGAAAGAAGAGTTTCTATCTCTGAAGCTCTGGATTCATGGCCGTAAGTACAAGTGTGTTATATTTATTTAAGAGATTCTTAAGTTACACGGAGGAGTCGGAGGACACATTTAGATCAAATAGAAAATGTGCTCAAAAAGGCAGGTGCCCGAAGTACAAAGAATAAAAGAGCATGTATGAAAAGATTGAGGGATGTGAATGAAGCTAGAGAGGTTTGCCAGGATCGTACAAAGTGGCGATCGATAGTCTCTCCCACCCCAATGGGAACTAACGGCGTGAGAATATGTATGTATGTATGTATGTATTCTTAAGTTAGTCAAACCATATTGAAACGATAAAAGAATTGATTTTTAATGAAAGTGGATTGGATGAAGCGGTCAGCTTTAAAATTGATAAAATGAGAATTAAGTCAATGTCGTCTTGAAAGTGGACCAGTTCGAAATTCGCATAATCGTCAACAGTTTTAAAAATGTTTAACTACCGCAGTAAATATGTGAAAGAGATATAAAACGCAATAAGTATGTTAATAGTAGTACAGGAAAACCACGAAACGGAAATATAGGAAAGTAGAAGTTCAAAACAATTAAAAGTCTGTCTACGATTTGCGTGTATCAAAATTATATATAACCACTAGCGCACCTAAGTTACAAGGAGCCTTACTCCTTGCTGCATCAGCTATAAGCTTGTAAAGTCTCGTCAAAATTATGTCTAGCCGTTTAAAAAAAATCGGAAGAAGACAAAAAAAAATAACAATTATTTAGTATATGTACCCTTCTGGTACAACCATATGCATAAATCAACAGCGGTAATATTTATATAATAAAACAAATTTTTATTTCATGTATGTGTTTCGATAAAATATTTGCTCAAAATTTTCACAAAGTCCCACTCCTAAGCAACAAGGATCCCTCAATAAATTGAATCTGTACAAGTTGTAGTGTGATCCGATCCTTTACAAACCGTTGCACGAGATATTGTCCGTTATTTTTTTAATACGTATGAGAGATGGCTGGTGCTTTGTAGTGCATTTTTGCGTCTTCGTTTTATTCATCCTGCAATAAATATGAAAGGTCATGGAACTCGTGGAATGCAATACATACGATTAACAAGTTACGTTTGCATGTACCAGTATGACAAAGAAAAAATAAGAACTCGGGCTTCGCTGTGCAGAGCGCATCTCTCGCGTGAGAATTTTATTTCCTCAATCCATGACCGTAAGATAAACTTATATTAGTTCTTTTATATTATTCTTATGCCATATATTGCGTATGTAAAATGCAAGCTGTTTTTTTCTGAAATAATATGTATGAATTTTGTGTATGAGATTTGGCTCCGACAATGATTGTTGGGGATTCAGTTTTGTTGTGTTTAAGTATTGGAAGAAAGTTTTTTATTTTGTCGCATATACTTTATTTCTGATCTATCAGAAACTAATATGCTAAGAACCATTACAAATAAGTTAAAGTTTCAACTGGCTTAATTAAGAAAATCTACCTTTCTAAGGATACGAAATCAGTGTCTAGTGTAATTTCATATTAATTGAAAAGTTAAGATTCCACTGTTAGCATGGCTTGTCGATAAACGTGTAGTAACAGAACTAGAAAGTTTAGCTAATTTTAGACGTGCATATTAGGTACGAGAGTGCCTGGTAATTATCGTGCCCATATCAGCGCAAAACAGCTAATTTAGATCCTGCTCCAGCGGCTTGGGCGTATTTTTAGTAACAGTTTCTAGTACGCGACCATGTTTTGCAATCCCTCCTTAGCAATAGTTGTAATGCCTATTGCTGTACCTTACTTTGAATATAATTATGCTAAAGTTAGCGAGCATTTTTGTTGTTAGGTACTCGTTAATGTTATGAAATCAAGACACGTGATTAAAATAATTGATTCGATTTATTAAATGGGTTTGAAAACTAATATCATCATCCTGAATGCTACGTTCAAAACGAAAATAATTCAGGCTTTATTTACTAAATTAACGTTTCACAACAATTTATTTAAACATTATTTAGGATTTTCAAAAGCAACAATTATAATTTAGTATAATAGTTATGCAACATTTTATCGCACGCATACAGACAAACAGTACTTTTTTGCTGAATCGGTTTGATATAAAATTAGATATAATTATATACCTGATTGTTTTGGTATGTCACGAGGATTACGACCAGTTTCACAGAATTCTAAACTAGGCTGTAAGCATTTAACTAATTAGATTTGTACCTTTGTATCTTTGAAAGGAATGCTGGAGTTAATTAATCTGAGTAGAGTAGTAAGCTCCGAGATGTCTCATAATGAAGAAAACCACATAGCTGAGCTTTCACTTGTTTGTACATATGTTGCATTGTAAAAAGTTGATAATCTTACGTACAACTTGAGAATTTAAAATAATTCCCGTACCAATAACAGCTATAAGGTGTGTGAGTAGATTTCGCAAGTAGATTGTGGTGCTCGTGAATACAATTGACGATAAAATAAGTAGTTACCTACAATTATGAGATGATGCTATTAGCGGATTATAACAGTTAATGATTATTGGAAATTTAAAAAGATAGTTTTTATTACAGTGATTTCTGTACTTTTTTTTATTTTTGGAGAGACTACGTTAAACTCAAGGGTAAGAAAGGGTTTGTATTTATTAATTCCTATCGGAGCATCCCAGCTACGCACGCGAGTATAAAATGAAAAAAAATGAAAAGTAGGTTAAGTAAAGATATAGTGTCAGAATAAATTCAATGCTTAATATTTTACAAAAAGTTCAACTTTATTAAACCACATTAACGGTATTAATTTCAAGATATCGTCTTTCAAAAGTTTGGTCTCGCTCTGTTGAGTAATCTCGTGAGGCTGAAAAATTAAATTAATTCCTTGACATTAACATTTAGGCAGGTACCCGTGGCTCGCGAATGATAAATACCCTCTTAAGGATATTTTATTTGGTTCTGTCGCTCACAAATTTTCATTTTATTGCAAGTTTTTACAAAACCATTTTAAAAGTTTTAATCCTATATATAGTCTTTTTGTATATTTTATGGTATTAATAAACAAGTAGCTATTAAAATAAATGGTAAGGATATTGAAATCAGAGATCTGATCAGCTATATTCTACCGCCTCTATATGACGAAGGAATCTGGAAATTCAACGAAAAACTTACGCTACTCTGTTCGTTGGTAGATAACCTTTGCTTTGATATCTTGTACAAAATATATTCAAATCAAAATACGAACAAAATAGTTAAGACATGGATATATCAATTTAGAACCGAAGTGAAATATAAGTATTATTAGTATTGTATACTCAACTTTTACATACTAAGCTAATATATAAAACCACGCCCAAAATGTTTTTCTTCCTAACCACACATTTTAAAAACTATGCAGTTAAATTTTAATGATATTCTGCCAACCCCGTTCATAAATACGTTAGTCAGTTCAAGTATTCACTTAAGTCCTGCTGTAATTAATATTAAAATTTTACTGGTTCCATATCTTGACTTCCTTATAGGTAGACGCGCCTGTAAGTGCCATTTTACAACTCTGTTATACTTGTGTGTATAATCTTCAATAACTTACATTATTTCCTTTGACACGCTTATTATCACTAGAAATAACTCGGAGTTATTATAAATTACAGTAATATCCTGATTTACTACTGATTTATTAACATTATAAAACAAATTAAATAAATAGAAAAGGTTTTTACTTATTTTCCTTTCCTTGTGAGATATACGGAAAAATTACCAAGTCTGTAATGTTTAAATCTAGTTATGTAAATGGGTATACACCCATTTTAACTGCCTAAGAAATACTTCTTAGGCAGTTAAAACTTCTGATGATATTATTTAGTTCAGTTGTAATTATCGAAAACTAGTTATATATACTTTTGTTTGTCCATATAGAATATTTAGATCGAAGTGGAGCAGGCACATGTTACTATTTGTCAAGAATCTTATCATATGCTTTTGTTTTTATTGACATATTATTATTTCTCATAAATAAAAGATGTTATTAAAGGAAAGAAAAATTTCGACACTGGCGGGGTTCGAACCCGCGACCTTCGGGTATACGCCCCCGTCGCTCTGCCAACTGAGCTACAGTGTCAGTTGGCATCCAGCGCGAAATTTCTCCATCCTTTGTTTCTTTTTTACACGTTCAAGTAGTGTTTGCGTTTCCTACCTCCGAATTTTAACTAATTCGGACGGCCACTTGTCTACCTTTTCAGATAGAATGCAAATGTTGGAAACGCCTAACTATCACATAATTTAATGTTTTTTGACATGAATTCCTCATGTGGGAATTATTACTCATAAATAAAAGATGTTATTATAGGAAAGAAAAATTTCGACACTGGCGGGGTTCGAACCCGCGACCTTCGGGTATACGCCCCCGTCGCTCTGCCAACTGAGCTACAGTGTCAGTTGGCATCCAGCGCGAAATTTCTCCATCCTTTGTTTCTTTTTTACACGTTCAAGTAGTGTTTGCGTTTCCTACCTCCGAATTTTAACTAATTCGGACGGCCACTTGTCTACCTTTTCAGATAGAATGCAAATGTTGGAAACGCCTAACTATCACATAATTTAATGTTTTTTGACATGAATTCCTCATGTGGGAATTATTACTCATAAATAAAAGATGTTATTAAAGGAAAGAAAAATTTCGACACTGGCGGGGTTCGAACCCGCGACCTTCGGGTATACGCCCCCGTCGCTCTGCCAACTGAGCTACAGTGTCAGTTGGCATCCAGCGCGAAATTTCTCCATCCTTTGTTTCTTTTTTACACGTTCAAGTAGTGTTCGAACCCCGCCAGTGTCGAAATTTTTCTTTCCTTTAATAACATCTTTTATTTATGAGTAATAATTCCCACATGAGGAATTCATGTCAAAAAACATTAAATTATATTATTATTTCGTCTATTTTGAAACGATTAAACGCAATTTTACTACGAGTTTAGTTTACCTCGGTACCTCATTGCGTAAGAATACTACCTCTAACACAGGTGTTTAAATTCTGCATCAGCCCTACACCAATGTGTTTTACTATATATTTTTTTAATTTAACAATGATGTTTTTGTTAAAATTGTTGATGGTGAGGAGAAAACAGAGTGAGGAAATCTCATGTAGGTTTTTAATATATAGCTGAGTTGTATTTAAGCAAGTGTGTCCGTTCAAAGATGGTAAGTCTGTCCGTTCAAAGATGGTAAGTCTGTCCTCTGTCACGTAAATACAAAGGTAGCAAAATAGAACTAACTTGCGCTATGATATTTTTCTAAATTAGTACCTTAAGAATTAGTACCTTTGCCAGCCCTTCGGAATTCTCTTCGAGTTCCGTCTGACTGCAACATATACGGTATTATGCATTCAAAGGCATAAATTACAAAGAAGTTTATTGCTAATATATCACGGTTTTTCTAATCTGTAGCCAATTAAAATGCGTTCTGTCATACATGCTTAGTCTCTATTTACGGATTTTTCTTTAAATTAAGAATTTGGGAAAAGATAGTAAAATAAAGGTTGTTGGTGATGGGTCTCCAACCGCAACGCCCAAAAATCTCTTAAAAGCCCCCAATATCGTAAGTCGCATCTTACGTACATCCACTGGAAGAAATGGGGTAGTGCTATTCTGTTTTCATTTAAAGCATTTTCTTGTTTTACCTCTACTGGTATTAGTTTTACAGTAACACCTATAGTGCACATTCTAATACTAGGTTATTTGTGATGATGATTTATGTTGTAAGCTCGTATCACGTGGGTATAGTCGCCTTGTCCCTATTTTGGCTCAAGTATTGACTGCTGTACTTACCATAATTTGAGTAATTATTGAATATTGTGGTTAATTATGACAGTTGTTGCGACGGTATAGCGTGTTGCTTTAGCCTTTTAGTTTTGTCTCGTTTGCGTGTTTGAGAAGCCATGATTTTTTCCCATCCAGCCTGACTACAGCAAGGCTGTTGTTGACCTTTGTGATAATGTAACGCAATGCTATTGTTATACAGCGAAGTTTTCTATGGATTAAGTATTTTGATATCGTTTCAGTTTGTTTTCTCTGTTATGCCATCTTTGCTTTGCTGATAAATTGACAATGGATTTCAGTTAAGAAACCATTGTTTATATTGATGCGTTTCATTTGTTTTATCGATTATAGATTTGTCTTGAGTATGAATTAAAGTCTTTTAATTTTGGTAACTTTGATATTGGTTCGAGTTTCTATTGATTTCGAATTTGATATTGATGACCAATGCATGAAGTGTTTCGATGGTGAAGTTGTTTCAATCACTAAGTTCAATAAAAGCAATAGCGTGATAGAAAAAATAAGAAAAGGTAAGAAATACAAAAAAGTAGCTACTGAAAATTCAATCACTAAATTTAATTACGACATGATAGTCCAATGGGTAGAACAACCGCCCGTAAACAGACAGGCGTGAGTTCAAATCCCGGGTCGGGCCTACGCCAATTTGTCTTTTCTAAAGTCATATGTGTGGTTAATTAATCAGGGTTTTTAACGGTGAGGGCAAACATCGTGAGGAAACCCAGATGGCAGGGTTCTACTCTGTCATGTGACAGTGTATCCGTACAAAACGGCGATAGGCCGGCAGGTGGCACCCTATCACGTGAGTACTCTGTCTAAGCAAAACATGAGTACCTACTTTGAACACTAGGCGGCGCTATTACTTGTTGTTAAGAAGTGTTGGTACCTCTGCCAACCCCTTCGGTGATAAACGGCCGGAACGTTTATGTAATGTTATGTTAAATTTAATTAGTAATTAATTACGAGATAAATTCATATTGTTTTATGTTTACTCGTATTTTAACAAGTTTTTACTCTAAATAGATTTTTGACAACCATTTACATGACTTGGCTTCAACTTTTTCTTCGAATTTATTTATTTGAGAAAGAACCCCTGAAGATCTGCGAACCTAAGAAAGAATAAATCGCTTTTATCTAGAAAAAAAATTAATACCAAAGTTTATTCTTTGAATATACAAAATTTATGTAAAAATAACCGTGCTATTTTTATAATAGATGATATTATAAAATGTCAAAACAACAAAAGTACGTAATTAATGTCCGGTTTCTATTTGAAAAGAATGTTTTGAGTTGCAAAATGTTGAATATATTTTAAAGGCGTCTCCTTTAAATGACTTTCTCTCAGTTCTAACTGGTGACGCTTTGCCTAGATTTGTCATAAGTGAATTATTAAACGATTTTATCGCATTCCGATCTCGCGGAAGAACGCGAATGGTATACTTGTTTACATCATGCTAAAGTAGTTTACCTCCAGTCGCGCCGTGTCGTTGGCGGCGTACAATAACAAGATGGTCGCTACAGACCTATCAAATGAGACTTAATATTGGCCAATATACGTTAACGTCAGTGCCTGATTTGATTTCAATGTCATTTGCTCAAAATATATGTGCGTATTGGAAATTTTGAGTATGCTGTAGGTACTTACAGACGACATTCATTGCAGTAAATTTATTTTGGTTTTCGTTTACGTGTATGTAATCCCTATCTCCTCCATTAAGCGACGTCAATAGCAATATATGGGACAAAATGCCTATAAGTGGTATCAAAAGTTATGGGTAGAATTCAATCACCAACCAGTCTATCTTTTGTAATCTTGTTGCTTTACATTGGAGGACATTGACTTCTGTTTTGCCTATTTCACTACTATGCAATGTGTAAGTGAAAGATGAATATCTGATTCTGTAGCACAGCTTGATCTTTATTGGTATTAAATATCGTTGTGACCAAATTTTACATTTAAAAATGTCCATTTTATTTTCGCCAACAAAGCTTTCACCCGTTTTCATATCGGATAAAAAATAAATTTAGTTTTATGAATCCTTATTTGTAAAGCGCTATATCAATGTGTGCTTAAAACCTCTATCCTTTAAACACGTGCTAGTTGCATATATAAAAATACTGGTTCTGTTCAATGGCGGTTCGGCGCTATATACTATTTATTAAATGTTGGAGCTATCCTGCCTTGAATCGCATCCAAAGCGATTTTTTTACTCTTTATATTAAAATCTCGTTTTTGTTTATCGAAACTGGTTGTGCGACCTCAGGAATGTTTGGAGGTTACTGTTATGAAAGTATTTTTTTTGTTAAAACTTATTAAAATGGTGAGGTGCCTGCTATTAGTTTTAAGCGATGAGGCGAGTTGGGGGTGCAATGCGCCCCGTTAACTAAGAGCGGTGGCGACGCAGGGGCGCTCCGTGCACCGCGGCTGAGGTCAACGACTACCGTGCGACGCAGGATCACACGCACCAACCCACACTGACACTAATTGACACACAGCGCATGCTGCCTAGCTTCATATGCAATCGGTTTTGCACTTACCATTACTAATGGTCGAATATTATACAAGCGTCGCCACCGATAATCGGAATGACTGGTAACGAGTACTTTAACAGACATTTCCAGTTAACGTTGGGTCTAGTCAGCCGGGTACTTGTCAATTCAAAGCGAGTCCGACTTAATCGGTATACCTACCGACATGAATCACAAAACACGAATTCACAAAACCAGTGGAAGCGTGTCGACGTACTAATACTAACAATCTTGCAACTGCAGATTTAACGTAACTATGACGGTAACGTAAGCATCTAAATTATCTAATCAGTGGCAATTGAAAAAAATTAGGTGGATAGAGCAGTCCCCAGGCACGATGATGCCTTTGTGAGATGTGGTAAGATGTTATGTTCATATGTAGATACAATTTGTTGCGTTAACAAGACGCATATCGTCTTGATGACCACTTCCCATTCCCGCAGATTCTAGTCCTTTGTTGAGCGAAGGGTCAAGTCAACGACTGCCGAGCCGCCCTATCAGCCTATCACTGTCACTATCAACTCATATTACGTTTAACTGACTGTAATCTGCTTTATTAAACGGCTTTTCGAGAATAATAATACCTGTTCTGAGATTGTTATATGACTCATACGTTCGAGAGGGCATGAGATTCTAGTTGTTAATTAAACTTAATCAAAATTATGTGAAACAATACGCCACTGCGACTTCTTGGTTATGAAAAAGTTACTTTGCATTGATTATAATTACACAACATTGTGTTGTATAAATGTAAACAATGTGTGTTTTTGGTGGTAAGTTAATGGTAGTAATAGTTTGTTTTGAAAAATACGTAATAACTTTGATGTGAAAAACCATACATTAGGTCATTGGTTAAAAGAAACTTTTTTTTACTGGATTCACCTCCGTAGTTACTGCCAATTACATTGTCCTGATTTCGTGATTTTGGCAATTCATTACAATTTATTTAAACATTCGTAAATTGTCACATTAGTTTAAGATATACATTTAAGTATATTTGCATGATTCTAAATAGTAAAATCAGGAAATCATAAAGCAACATAGTGTCGGTTAAAGATAGCAGTAACCCATTTTTTTCTGCTGGTGTTTAAGATGCGAATTAAGGTATTTTAGTTTTGAAGTGTTTATTGTGTGATGGGACTGAAAAACCATCACCAAGAACCTTTATTTGTCAATATTTCCCCCCATTTAACTTCTAAAGGTGACTAAACATTGTTTTTATTTTATGTAGTGACGTATAAACGTAGTAATTATATACATTTTCAATAGATGCTAAAAATTTCATCATCCAAGTAGTTCAGAATCTCTTATCTAAAATCAGTGCAATCAGTGTCAACGTAACAATAATAAAAATTGCGTATTGTCCTCCGAGCATCATCTAGTAATTGTTAAGGAAAATAAGTCAAGTCGTTGGTTGTAAGGGGTTGCAACATCGAGTCGATTAGTTAATAATGGCAGTCCGGTTCCTGTGATGATGCGAGTCTCATTGGACCAGCAGCGTCTTCATCTGACCGATTATCTAGTCTGTCAATTACCCGGAACATCGCGTTCACTAAATTGTACAGGAAACTCGTTAGTGGCTAATGGTGACCAGAATTCGGTCGTTTGCTCTGTCAAATACTGTGCAATATGGCCTTATTGTATTTATAATTAACTTCTCATATAGACCGGAGGTTTAATGATATGAGTGAGTTCGAATAGTTTTATCGGTTAAAAGCTAGAAATGACTTGATGTTTTAACTTTTCTCTCGTGAGTCGTGGGATGCGATGTGAGCTTTTAAAATACGATACATTCTATCGTCACTTGTGTGGGTATCGCACGACACGGCACAAAGAGTCCGGTAGCAGTTGAATGCATAATGTGATAGGCAAATTTTGACTTAATTAGCTCATCGCAATTATTGTACACCCATGTACACATTACTTTGTATCATGTCGCGTAATACCCACTTGGACAATAGTAGAAAATTTAGATAAAACAAAGGACTGAGTTCTAGAAATATGATATTAGCATTTTACCACAAAACGTATTTTGTAAATATATGGAGGTGATAAAGTGTAGTTAATGTGTAAAATAAATAGTTGCTTGAATTGAACCAATGTGTCATTCAGAACTTTGGGTTTTTTGTAACCTTGCAAAATCCTGTATCTTACACTCAGTCTGCAAAGCACGCTAACTTTGAAGTGAAATCACTCATACTGAGGCACTTCAAAGACAAGACGAGACAAGGATCTAATTTAAAATGTGATTAAACCTGAAATGATCTTGTTGCTGCGCCAACATCCACTATGGAGCATGTAAATGACACTAAACTAATTCCGTGAAATATGCGTCGTTGTAACTTGTTGTACATTTGCTCTGCAGCTTTTAGCACATTTAAAATGATAAAATCAAACAGTTTAGTGACATCATTATCGCCGCTATTGATCTTGAATTGTGTGTTTTAGATGCGAAGCTAAATTCATCACCATACTTAAACTTAACTTTGGTATTTCATTTAGTTTATCTATTATGACATGACTAATTGGATAAAACATGATTTTATTTTTTTTAAAGGTTAATGTACAAGAATACGAAAATTATTGTGAAAAGCGTGGGGTAGTCCATAGACGAATAATATGGCACAGAGCGCCTCTTGCTTTCCAATATAAAACTAGATTTTTGTGATTACATATTTACACATTTTCAGTTCATATGAAGTATTACTTAACACTCTTTAATTTGATAATAGTGAGGAACACTATGCGCGCGAGCAATACATTTTGTTCTTATAATTTTAATATTTCATCACATTGTTAAATTTTACAGTTTAAAAAAATTGGTGGTATTAATAATTGTCACAATATTAATTTTAACAAATGTTTTTTTTTAGATTTGTTTGGTTCCAAGTTCGTTCCAGCTAAGGGGTAATTTCCCACGGTCATTGGTCACCCCAATCAATTGTTGAACTCGAAATGCGTACCAAGCTAATTGCAGCATGCGCTAGTAGCTTGATGCTTGTGAGAGCGCATAGGTCACATGAGAAGTGAGAAACTGACAGATTGCTCATACAGTGAGTACCTCACTTCTCACATGGCGCATTCGCTCTCACACGCCTCATGCTACGGGGGCTGCTATGGATGCTTCTTTCTTTAACGACATGTAATAGAATAGATGTGAATGGTATAATTTATTTTGGTTTGGTTTGATTTTAGACCGACTTAAAAAAAAGGAGGTACTCAATTCGTTTCTATGAATTTTTGGTATGTATGTTACGCGATTCCTCCGTTATTAGGCTATGGATTTCTGTAGCTGTTATTCTTTTCCGTTGGATATACTCCCTTAAATTTTTAAAGATTTTGGTTGCGTGAGATTTTTTTTATAAATTAACCCGTCAGAGGAACACCGTTCAAAAGATTAAATTAGCAATTCCGCTTAAATAATAATTCATCGACCTCGGCGGCTACAATACAGCATGCAATACAAGTCTTTATAACTATCACAAATAACGTTTTAAGTGGCGTGCTCCGACAGAGGCGCCCGGGCGCCTCTCAATCGTTGACGGAATTTCATAATTATAAGCAGACGTTAAAACAGTATACGTAGACATTTTTTTATTTTTTTTAATTTTGTATCAAAATTTGGGATTTCATTAAAAAAGATATTATAATAGAAACTATCCACGCACGGGCTTCAAGTTACGCAAAGTCAGTTACAAAAATCTTATATCTGTTTTGAAATCGACCCGTAAAAGACAAACGCGTTAATTTACATAAAGGTAATTGTTAATGAGTCTTGCATAATTTTGTGCAAAAGCTTGTAAAAAGTGTTCTTAATCTATTTAGTCTACGTCTTAGCAAAATAATAATACTTAATTAACATGATTCAAAATACAAAATCGTACTGAGATGATGTTCTTCTTTGGAAAAGGGTCATATAATTTTCAGTGGTCGGTTATACATATAATGTGTAAATATTTAGCGATGTTCAGATTATATTGTTAATCTATTGATTTGACTGCTATCTTTACGACAATCGTTTTATAAATAAATGTTGCGAGATTCTTTCCTAGTTTATGTAATTTAAAGTGTTAAGAAATACTACGAGGCCTAATAATGACCATATAACAGTAGAATTACGTAAATTATAGGTATTTACAACATAGGTTGAGTGTGTACAACACAATGACAATGAGACGAAACACCAGCACCGAGTGGTGTGCCTTGACAGGTCATCGCTAACTACCTTCGCGTGCCAGCCCATCCACTACCTTATTGCTTTGAGATAAGATCTAAATTGACCACAACTTTCATATTTGCTCGTCTGATCATGAACCAATGAGCAATACAAATAATACCTGCGCAGATACATACTTTGGCGTATAAAATATGAGACGTGTTCTTTCCCCGTTAGCGAAATGTGTAAGTAACCAAGAATAAAACTTTGCTGTACATTTTAAAAAAATAACCATCAAATGTTTTGTAGGAAAGAAAATTAATAGATAAAGAAAAAAATAAACAATAACACATTAAAAATATTTAGGTACTTATAAGGTAATGTATAATATTTATTAATTTACCTTGGGCTGTTGTAGTATACTGATGGAGATAAAGCTTATATTTGTGCATTATATGGTTTTTAGCCATGTAGTGTCGGCTTAGAATGACACTACCCCATTTCTACCCGTGGGTGATCGTAACAGGCGACTAAGGGTATAAGGGCTTTTTAAGTGATTTTTAGGCGATGTGGTTGGAGACCCGTCACCAAAAACATTTGTTAAAACTTAAACAAGAATAAATATTCTTACCATCTTTTCCCCAATCAATTTCCAAAAGTGGCTGAGGAATTTCTCATTCCAAGCTCTGGCTACCCCGTTAAGGGATTTATAGCCGTGAGTGTATGTATGTATATGGTTGTCTTTTCATGTTCGTCCCAGCGAAGAGTTTATTTCACCCCCATCTATTATTAGATTTAAAATGTCCACCCGAGTAATTTGTATACTATATAAATTCTTAATTCACTTTTGTTATAGTGGTAACACAATATACATTCACCACTCTTAACTTTATGAGCGGTTTAGGAAACTTCCTCTCCGCGAACAAGATGAGGTACGATAAAACCATTTATATTACATACATACATACATATACTCACGGCTATATTTCCCTAGAAGGGGTAACCAGAGCTAAGGAATTATAAATTCCTCAGCCACTTTTGGAAAGTTGAGTGGGGAAAAGATGGCAAAATAAAGGTTATTGGTGATGGGTCTCCAACCGCATCGCCCAAAATCCCTTAAAATCCCCAATACCGTTAGTCGCCTCTTACGTACACCCACCGGAAGAAATGGGGTAATGTTATTCTAAGCCGACACTACACAGCATGAACAAGATGAGGTACGATAAAATCATTTATATTCTATTTCGGAAATGTAAATGTCCCGATATTAGATGACGAAATACATTGAAAATTAATGTTACAAAAATAGAAGCAATCAATGTATCTGTGACTAAACACTAAACAGACCACTTATGATAAGAGACACGCTTCACACAAATGCGATTTTTACAGTTGTCGTTGAGAAAACATTAGTTAAGTTTTTTTTAATGGAATGACCATTAATAGTAGTTTTGATCACTTCTGTTTATGTATGTAATAGTAGTTTGTATATTAATAGAGCAGTTTTAAGTGGTTAGTCAGCCGTCTACTTGGGGATTTTGATAGTTTTGATGTATTATTAATTTGTTAGCATTTTAGCGGAAGATATTACCATTGTTATGTATGGTATGTAAAACGTTATTTCTGTGGTAAACGAAACATACATATTAAAGGCTTTATACCTCTATCGAACTGTCATAATATGTAATATGAACATATTATTTATTGATGTTACCTTCTAAAGGTTGTCTGGAAAAGATTGCTTTTGGCGATAAGACCGCCAATTGTAACTTCACTCTATACTGTTATATATTTTTTTTTAATAATTTGAGTTTGATTTGGAATAAAGAGTATTCTATTCTATAATTGATAAAAAAAATTGTCAACATGAGAAGTTTGGTTATGGCACAAGGTAAATGAGATAATTAATATCATTCATTGTTATTTCACGATTTATCCCCTGTTTAATATAAAAAGTTTTTGGAACTGTATAAATTTAGCGTTGAACATTTCTACTAAAATTGACCCACGCGATACAGGCTCAGCCTAGTGCGTGGGAAAATGTATTGCCAAGAACCAAATGAACAGTTACTTTGGAAAATAAACGATTATTATTATTATATTATTTACCTAACCGAAAGCAACATATATCTACCGAAATTATATAGTGATGCTTAGCTGCCTATGAAACACATAAATAATATGACAAGTACAATAAAACCACAAGTTCTTACTTTAGGGAAAACTTTAACATCGACATGGGAGATTCAAGACTTAATCGATTTATTGACACCGCAGGTCAGACAGATCGCCTCCCTTCGAAATAATTAAAATATCATGATGCATCGTGTATCGTTGAGTTATTTATAGCCAGTATCATCAACCGTCAATTAATTTTATGACATTTGGATGCGCGAAGGCTTGCAAACCACCATTGCTATCCTGCTTTTCATTATGCACGTTTTTTGTTCCACCGGAGTTAATAAAACATAAACGCAACAATCTAGCTCCTAGTCCTAACTAATGATTTGCTATAAATAGCAACTCGTCTCCCATAAAACCGTAGTAAGTATAAAAACTTGAAAAGGGGTAAATGCACCCGTTGAGCACAACTGAACCAGGACTTGTTGCTTTATAAATAGAAGCCTCCTGGGGCTACGGGAATATTAATCAAGTTTTTCTGACCGACTCATGCTATGTGGCTATCTAACTAGAATTTTATTTTTATGGTCTCGACTCGTTTATGGAGGTATCTATATCAAAACTAGGATCCTGGAATGTTTGTATCTCACCAAGCGATCGGTACTGAGCTATTCCATGTCAACTTGTTTTAGTAGGATAAAATAAAAACTTTATTGCTGATCACTGATAATAATGTTATTATAGCATACAAATACATAGTTCCAAGATATTCTATTACAATGACTACAAATACTATTTATTTATTCATTTTTGGCGAGGCTTAGTAGGACATAGGTAATGCCGCAGTAAATTTTCGTTTAGCTCTGCGAGCCATAAGGGAGACAACGCCCCAGAATAAAAAAAAAATTACCTGCAAAATCGGAAGTAACCTGAACTCGTCCAAACTTAGTTGATTATATTATAATCATTGGTAGGGTTGTAATGTATTTTGTGTTATGTATGTGAGAAGTTTTTCCCTTTGATGTACCTCTTAGAAGACATAAAAGTTTAAGAATTTTCTCGAAAATAATCATTTTGACAATCTTGTTTATTGTCAGATAATTATTTATCTTTTTGTTAATCAAAGCCATTAGTTTTCTGCAAGAAGGTTGCTAGTGTTAGGTCGTAGCCTTACAATTTATTTTACTTAATAGTTTAATTTTGAATTGATTAAAATAGCGAAATATTATTTAATTGTTAAAAAAATTGTTGTAATGATTCTAATTTACTGTCTTTCTTAATTTATTTTCAATTATATATTCTTAACTCTCACTGTTATTTGGACTACTTTCTTTGTTACCTCTTTTAAGGAATAGTTTTATCCTTTTAAAAAAAGAAATAGGTTAAATTCAAAATTTTTAAGTAGAGTCATGCTTGTTCGCAGAGGTCAGTCTGGATTCAGCTCCTGGGGCGATGGGGGCATCATCATTATTATGGAAAAAACTGAAAAGAATGTCAGAAACAATATTCTGAACTGACTTTATATATCATCAATTAATACCCGTCCGGAATCGCAGCCCCTTATTCTTGAGCTGCCCTGGTTGACGCAAGCTTCGCGGAGTCGCAGCCCCTTATTCTTGAGCTGCCCTGGATGACGCAAGCTTCCCGTAGTCGCAGTCCCTTATTCTTGAGCTGCCCTGGTTGATGCAGACAGAAAGCTGGAGTCGCAACCCTTACCCCGTCGAGTTACCATTGCTGACGCAGGCGCCCGGAGGCGTTTGGTTCCGTGTTAAATTCGCCACCCATCGCAACAGGAGCTGACGCTAAAGCTGAGTTTTTTATATTATATTATATTGATAGGTTTAGTGTTTTTGATAGGTTTTATTAGGATTGTTTTACTGTTTCTTTTTATTTATAATAAATGTTGTGATATATATATCTTCTATTATTCATTATCCTTTTTCTCTCTTTCTTCTCTTAGTTACTTCTGGCTTCTGGGTAGCTACAGCATCCCAGGAGTGAGAAGTAACGTTACAGGGTATAGCGAAATAGCAAAATAGGTGGTTCGATTCCGTGGATATTTGTGGTGACTTGATTACGTCACACGATATATAATTTGATCATATGCTTGTAAGAATATCACACATGTACTATATGGGATGCAACCTGTGTCGACACTCTTGCGCCTTGCCATTTATCCGGGTCGGCAGCACGGGCAGGTACTGCTGCTGCCAACGCCGAGAGTTTCAAACGGCGTAAATACTCAGTTTTAACAAATGACTATCATTTCATACCTTTCGCCGTTGAAACTCTCGGCCCGTGGGGCAACGAGGCGCGGCTGTTCTTTAAAGAACTGTCCGCTCGCCTTGTGGAAGTGTGTGGTGATCCCAGAGCTGGCAGCTACCTCGGCCAACGCATTAGCTTGGCCATCCAAAGAGGGAATGCTGCTAGTATATTGGGCACGTTACCCTACACTGACAACGATGAATTTCACGAAATTTTTCGTTTGTAATGTATATATTTAGTTTTAATTGAATTTTTATACCATGATTGTAAATATTTGTACTATAATGTAAATAAATAATTGGAATTTGTACTATTTCAAAACCAAAAAATCAACTAAAATCGAAAGTACGAATAAAAAGAAGTTTGTGGAATACTAAAAATAACAAGAGTATTGAAATAAAGCCAAGATATTGTTTAATAATATTGCACTAAAGTAATAGTTGTTACTGCATTAGTAATCAAGTTAGCACTAGAAACGTCGATTAGGTATTAATAACACCAGTTAGTGGCTACTTTATCGTTTTTCATTGAACCATTATTATATATTCTTAAACGTTAGCATCAAGTAAATAATCTCGCCTATTTATATACCACTTTCACCGTCGACTGGTATAATTATAGTAAACACATTCTTTTACAAACGATTCTGTATAATAAGCTAGCTTTATTCATAATTAGATTACTCAATAGTTCAAATATAGAAGTTCCGGCTTTTCTTTCACTTATAAATAATAATTTGAATGAACAAAACCAAATCTTTTACTCCATAAAGTGAATCCACCGTATAGAGTGTGAAGGCAGTTACGAACAATAAACGCACAATAACAAAAAATATATTTTTTACGTATCTAATAAATAAATAAATATATATGGACATATTACACAGATCAAGTTAGCCCCAAACTAAGTAGAACTTGTATTATGGGATACTAACTCAACGATATATTTAATATTATATAATACACATATAAATAACATCCAAGACTAAGAAACAATCATTTATGCTCATCACATAAATGATGCTCTCAGCGGGGATCGAACCCGCGACCTCCGGACCGAGAAGCTAGTCACCTATCCACTCGGCCACGGCTGTCGTAATAACCACTCATTCATATATTAAAATATCAATTAATTGATATCTTAACCACTTAACATATTTTTGGGTTGAATATAGTTTTTATGATTCTAGTAAATTGATCATAAAACTAATGATGAAAAAGATCCAGCAATCTACCCCGAAACTCTTTTTCTAAAGTTTACGGCAAGAGGTAAGGTAAATATAGCAAAAAAAACATCTTTGTAAAAGTTCTTGTATATGACGAGCTAGGTATATAGCAATGGACACCAGCAACACCTGGCAGGGTAAATTATTGGTAAATGAAATGTCAAGGTGGGAAGTGAACTTTGATAAGGTTATTTTTACCCGAAGGCACAAGAATTGCAACATTTAAAAATCTATCATCGGCAGGAAATTAACATTATACAATAATAAATACAAAACCATGAGATGAGGTCAGATGATGACAAAAATATTTTTTTCTAATTTTCCTTATTGATCAATGTTTTATTCTGTCATTCGAATAATTTAAACAATACGTTATTAAATATATTTTCAACAGCAAGTATATAATTTCAGGGTATCAGCTACCCTTTTACCTCCTACATTAATTCCGAAACAATACAAAACAACATACATACATACATATACTCACGGCTATATTTCCCTAGAAGGGGTAGCCAGAGCTAAGGAATTATAAATTCCTCAGCCACTTTTGGAAGTTGAGTGGGGAAAAGATGGTTAAAATAAAGGTTTTTGGTGATGGGTCTCCAACCGCATTGCCCAAAAATCCAATAAAAAGCCCCAATACCCTTAGTCGCCTCTTACGACACCCGTGGGTAGAAAGGGGGTAAAGGGGGGTAGAATACAAAACAAGGGTAAAATAATAATGCTTATATGCTCGCAATGTAAGTAGGCTTGTTAATGCTGTTTGTTTCTAAGTAGTTATAAAAACACGACAGATCATGAAATTTCAGACATCAGGCAGCAGTTATAAAAAATTGCATAAATAAGTTTATTATAATTAAGTATGTGAAATTTGAAAATATAAAATACGGCATGAAATGCGATTTAGATTATCAACACCAATTTTTTAAAAGGAAAGCTGCATAAATGCAGGTTGACTTAACCGTTTTTCTCATCATGGAACCTTCTCAAAATTTCATAATGGTAGATATTTACAAAATAAAAGATCATAGGAACTATTCCGTGTCAAAAGCTTTTTGCAAAAACATGAATATCAGGATGTATATCTATCTAATGTCGGCGTGGAATAAAAATAAATAGTCTGCTTTCCGTGGGTACGACACCATACCCACGATGGTGGGTACGATTCCGTGGGTACGCAAAGGATATTGGAGCTTTTTTATTGATTGTTGGGAATTGCGGCACAACACCAGTCACCAGCTATCTTCTTTATTTTATTTACAATATTTTCCCCACTAAGCTTCTAAAAGTGGCCAAGTCTCTAATTCAAAAGCTCTGGCAGTAGCTGGCCCCAGTTTTGAATTTAAAGCCTTGATTTGGAAGGGAGCTTTTCTTAATATGACAAGAATTGGAATAGAGTTCAAAATATCCAAGTATCAATTACAAGCTGTTCATAATAATTAAATATGAGTTAAGCCATTGAGTACTCTACAGGAAGGGGTATTTTTTTGTTTGTTTGTACCTATATAGTTTAAGTGAGATTAAAGGCAAGATTGTAATTAATTAGGAACTGAATAATTTTAATAATTTTCGTTACTTTGTATAAACTAGCCCTCTCTTAATTATATTTATATATTAAATTTATATTGCTGTGCCCTTCAGGGTCCACATTGGCACTTAAATATCTTTGTAAGATCATATAACATGTGGATTGCAAATAAAGAATTTTTGAATTTTGAATAAAATTGGTTTCTTTCTATTTTGAAGTCTGTAAAACAGTATCCCAAACTGTATATTATAATTCAGTTTGATTTGAAAGCTTGTAGACTAAAAATGCTTTATGAGAGAAGCTATAATACATAATATTAAATTCCTAGACAGTAGAGAAAGTTGGTTGATTTCAATAATATCAAATTTCAAAATTGAGAATAAGAGTCGTAAATCCACATTTTTATAAATCTTATGTTGTGTTCAAATTGGAAAGTTTTTTTAGTTGTGATAGAGTACTGAAACAATGGTGTTTTTGCCTCTATTGTGTGGTTTTGATGGTCAATAGTATCAATTGCGCACACAATGGCTGTAGTGTGACGAGTGTGTGACCAACCCAGTTTTTGTCACAGGTGCTCAATCAATACAATTAATTTCTTTATCCTATTTTTAAGTGTTCTGAATCATGATTCTGTCCAATACTAATTTTTATGCTAAAATTGTTGAAAAAGTACATTAGGCCATCAATTCCATAATTATCAACTTTTGTAGTAAAATTGGCGCTATAAGAAAAAGAAACCGCTAACCTGCATTTAATTTTATTTAGTGTTATATTATAATGATTCCATTTTCAAGCCTGCAATGAATATATTGTAAGATATAAAAAATAAAAAGTAAACTAAACTTACTTTTCCAGTCGATCTCCCAGCTTGTCGGAGAGATGGTTATCTTTCGGCTTTGTGAGGTCAGCATCGTAGAGGTCCCGTTTGTATCCTCGCCAGAAAGTTGGCATCATCCACATGAACCATGTTTTCGAGATGATATTTGCCCTTTTGTAGTTATTGGTCTTCTTGTCACGATTCTGAGGAGGCACTTTTTGGGGATCGCAAGGGTCTTTGTTTCCACTGACCATTTTGAAACAATTGTTTACTTTTTAAAACAATTAATTTTAGATTACTTTAAATTATAGTCCACGTTATGTGCTCCTAATGAGTCCAAAATTTAATGCAACACACGAATCAACATGGTGTCAAGAGAATAGAAGAGTTCGCGGCAGTTGAGAAGAGAGCCGCGGTGCGCGTGCGCTGGGCGCTTGGCGAGCAAACGTATTGAGCGTTCACCAGCCTTCTAGCTTCTACTGGGCTGCGCGCGCCGGTTAGCCAGGTTTATATGACGTGCTATGTTGTTGGGTCGGCGCGTACGTCGCTGCGGCGCCACGGACTCCTTGGTTGCTGGCGGTGCCATGCGCCCCGCCCGGCCCCGCGCCCGGCCCGGCGACGTCCGCACTCCGCATTACGCCAGCCGAAATACCCTTCTGATTAATACGTTTTCTAGCACTATTTTGCATAACTTGTTAACATTCATTAAGGTATCTTCGAATCACGTCTGGTCTGGTTAGTTAAAACTACTCGATATATCTGCGAACATTAACTTAATTGAAGGTTTTCTTTTATTAATAAAGTAACATGGTATAGAGTGAGCTAAAGCTGTCTAAAAGAATGAAAACATGGTTATAAAAAAATAAAAATAAACTTTATCTTACCGTTTTAATTAACAAATTGTATGTACTAAACCGCATTGCAGACCTTTTAGAGTTATTGGACCATCATTATATTTAAGTACTAACAAAATGTACTGTAGAATAGACAATATAGCAATCCAATAAAAACATTTTTACATCGCCTATGACCTGAATCGCACGCACGTGTGCGATATTCGTTGCAGTTTTCTGAGTTCGACTAAAGTAAGTAGGTACCAAACGAATATTGACTGACGGATGACTAGACCTTAATATAAAAAGAGGAACCTTCAAATTATTGGACATATACTTTTTTTAATATAACTGGATTATATCCATTTATATTTTTCTTGCATTTAAACCAGCACCGGATGGTTTTTAGCTTTATACTGCGAAACCCTTAATAGGTGAATCTCACTAGAACTAGGCCACTTTTATTTCAATAATGTTTCCGTTATTCTACATCGTGATTTACAATTAAATTTTTGGTTAAAAGCTAAACCTAAATATTGGCCAACTGGCCAACTGGCCGGCTCACCCATGATGTTTTCGTAGTAGCCAGTATATATATATGTAACATAACATAATAAACATAAACATAAACGTTCACGCCGAATATCCCCGAAGGGGTTGACAGAGGTACTAATACTTCTGAACATCACGTGACTTTGTCACCTGGTGTTCAGAGTACCCACGTTTTGCATGGACAGTGTACTCACGTGATAGGGGGCAGGCCAGTCGCCGTTTTGTACGAATATACTGTCACATGACTAAGTACAACTCAGCCATGTGGGTTTCCTCACGATGTTTTCCCTCACCGTTTGTATGTATATATATATACATAAATACATATTCTCACGGCTATAAATCCCTTAACGGGGTAGCCAGAGCTTTGGAATAAGAAACTCTTCAGCCACTTTTGGAAGTTGATTGGGGAAAAGATGGTAATAATAAATGTTTTTGGTGACGGGTCTCCAACCACATCGCCCCTATACCCTTAGTCGCCTCTTACGATCACCCACGGGTAGAAATGGGGTAGTGTTTTTCTAAGCTATATATATATATATAGCTAATTCTAATTATATATATATTATATAAGGATATTTACTGTTATGTAGGCAATTTTTTGAGACTGAAATTAAACAAACTTTGTTTTAAAAAATAATAACTGTATGTATGTATGAAAGACGAAGTAACGTTCGCAGATCTATTAAATGTGATATATCTCATCAACATTTTGTGGCTCTCAATCTCGCACAAACCTAGGAACCATACATACATACATACATATACTCACGGCTATAGTTCTCTTAACGGGGTAGCCAGAGCTTTGGAATGAGAAATTCCTCAGCCACTTTTGGAAGTTGAGTAAGGAAAAGATGGTAATAATGAATGTTTTTGGTGACGGGTCTCCAACCACATCGCCCAAAAAACACTTGAAAAGTCCCTATACCCTTAGTCGCCTCTTACGATCACCCACGGGTAGAAATGGGGTAGTGTTATTCTAAGCCAACACTACACAGCTTGCAGCAACCTAGGAACCCATTCTCCAGTTAACAAGATATGTGACCTTTATAACATATACAACCACAAACTAGACATTGACATCTTTCATGACTCCTTCAGTTTGTTTAGGAAAAAAATATCTCAGGAATACTAATAATTGCCTTGTTAATTTTGTTATTTCTGCTTTGCATCGCTAGTTTTAACTTTGTTATATATTCTTTTCATGTTTAAATATTGTTACAATATAATTATGAGTTTAGTCAGTGTTTTCGTTAAGGTATTATAATTTGACAATGTCGTGTACGCCTTCAATGGTTTTCACTACTAAATTTTTATTAATGTATAATTACAACTATTATGTCTGTTGCGTTAACTGCTGGTGTGCCTAATTTAAATAAATAAATAAAAAGTAACTACATACATGTTTGGACTTTTCCCTTTCTTGTTTCAAATTAGAGAGGGCGGGGAGACACATTGTTTGTAACTTTAGGAGTTTGATTTAGCATTCACTTTGATAAAAGATCAAACAATTCACACAAATGAGTATGAAGTTTTTAAAACAATCAAAAATATTTTAAAAGGCGAATAAAAGTAAACCCATTAAAAAAATGTTTATATCCGCGTTATGCATTTTACAGTTTACATCTACTTAACAATTTACAACTTCTTAATCTCAATAGCATCGGAAATCGCTGTGATATCGCTGTGACAAACAGAAATACAGACAAACAGACCGACACAGTTGACGACTTTATGAGGGTTCCGTTTTTGCCATTTGGCTACACAGCACCAAATAAAAGATGATTATTTTTTTGTTTAATATACCTTAGATTTGATCTTATATCATCTTTAAAATGTTGTGCACCCGTGCCGTAGTAAGAAAGCACAATTTAGAATGCAAGTTAGTATTTTTGACAAACAATTGTATTTTCTTTGTTTTGCAAATCATATATCCGATGCATGTCTTACATTTTTGGTGTGAATACGATACAAAAAGTAATCATATTCTGGGTTATTTTTTTAGTCTTTTTTGCTGTACATGTTTAGTTTCTCTATTGGTTTCTTTGCGCTGAAAAATTATACAGATGTACATTTAAAAATATCCCTTTAAAATTTTAGACAGAATAGAAATAAAAATAATTGGTTTGTTTTGCAGCCTTTCTTATGGAGTGGTTCAATAGGGGGAACTAATGGCGGTGAGTATGTGTATGTTTTATTATTGGATGATTTTAGTTCTAGACGACGACACTGACGACAGGACACGCTCTGATACATACATACATACCCCTTCTAGGGATTTATATACTCACGGCTATAAATCCCTAGAAGGGGTAGCCAGAGCTAACGAATTAGAAATTCCTCAGCCACTTTTGGAAGTTGCGTGGGGAAAAGATGGTAAAATAAAGGTTGTTGGTGATGGGTCTCCAACCGCATCGCCCAAAAATCCCTTAAAAAGCCCCAATACCGTTAGTCGCCTCTTACGTACACCCACCGGAAGAAAAGGGGTAGTGCTATTCTAAGCCGACACTACACAGCATAGCCACGCACACGCACAGCACGCTCTGATGTAAGATAAAAATGTGTGACATAATTTTGATGAAGTTACGTATTAATTTCCCGAGGTATTATCTAGATTTATCATGGTTGCTAACGGTGAGGGAAAACATCGTGAGGAAACCCACATGGCTGAGTTGTACTTAGTCATGTGACAGTGTATTCATACAAAACGGCGATAGGCTTGCCCCCTATCACGTGAGTACACTGTCTAAGCAAAACGTGGGTACCTTCTCTGGAAACTAGATGGCGCTTGCCATGTGAGTTCAGGAGTATTGGTACCTCTGCCAACCCCTTCGGGGATAAACGGCGTGAACGTTTATGTTATGTTATGTATTACCTAGATCAAGGTTGAATAACCATGACTATGCATGTTTGCATATGATGTTGGTTTGTAACAAATCTTGTTTAAATGTCAATAAACAATAAAACACATCCTATTTTGTGCTGTTTCATTTTACCAAAAAAACTGAAATCAGTGTAGTTATCTGAAAATAAATAGGTAAATTAAATACCGTTTAGCGGAGTTTAGCAAACAAGATTTCAACTAACTTTTTTATCTTCATTATTTAATAAACCACCTTCGAAAATTGTGAAATTCATGCAGAGTTGCATTACTTTTTTATTTAATTTGTTTTATTAATAAACTAAAAAATATATGTCTTAAATTGTTGAGTTGGGATTTGTTTAAAATAATGAACGTGTTGAAAATAATACAAGATTATTTTCATTCTTTCATTCAACTCAATGACGTTTTATCCTAACTTTAGATTTTTTCTCTACTGTTCAGCTAGTCGAATGTTTTATTTTCTTTATGTTGACCAGGACTTAAAAACATGGTTGAATACTAAATAAATCATGAAAAGTGGAAAACCTGCAAACGTTGTTTTACCATAAAAAAAATTTCGAGGAAATTTCTAGTCGATAAAATAAAAAATATATCTTAGGGAAGTACAACTCTTATCACTTGGGAGTATAAAAAATATTTATAAAGCTATTCTCAGACCTATCGAATGTGTATGCAAAATTTTATTTAAATTAGTAAAGCCGTTTCGGGGGAGTTTGGTGACAAGCACGTGATTTAACAATTCACGATTTTAAGTCTTTTGTTTTGTTGAGAAATGTTGCTATGGAAATAACAAGCTTGTCAAATGCTCTTCTTTTCTACTTTCTGTACAAAATTATTTCATGTCAAATAAAAATTAATTAAAATTATATTCTTTTTGTTATTTATTTAACAAAAGTGGTGCCGAAACCGTTTCGTGGTGTGTAATGACTGATACAAGCAAAAAACCGATAGGCGAAATGAACGAAAAGGTGAAAATTTTAAAAATTAAAATTAGTCAATTCAAGGGTCAAATTACAAGGGCGCAGACCTTTGCTAATAAACAAAGCAGCAATGAATCATTGGACGTCGAAGGTCTTAAATTAAGGTACAAAGACCTGCAGGATGGTTTGCAGCTATTCAAGCAAAATTGCACCGAATTGATGATTCTCACGGACACTGAGGTTGACGAAGGAGTTTTAGAAGAATACTGTTATGATGCGATGTCTGCAATACAAACAATGATAAAAGATGAACCAACTGTAAACAAGAGGAATTCTGTGACGTCTCGGTTGCCGCAAATTGAGATATCGACATTTGACGGAAAGGATATCACGAAATTTTTATCATTTATTAATATGTTTGATAATGTGGTAGACAGTGACAGTTCTTTAACACCTCTACAGAAATTTGTTTATTTACGTAAATATGTTTCAGGGGAAGCCTTACAATTGATCGAGAATTTGCCATTATGTGATAGTTCATATATACAGGCCGTAGGTTTGCTCAAGTCAAGGTATGATAACAAATGTTTAATAATTACACACCATGTAAATTCTATATTAGATTATCAGCCAATTTCAAGGGGAACAGCCTCCGAGCTTCGAAATTTAGTCTCTGTTGCTAGGCAACATTTAGAAGCTTTGAAAGGTCTCGGTCAAAAAGTTGAGTATTGGGATATGATAATTATACCTATTTTGTTACGCAAGGTTGATAGTTCTTGCTGTAGGTCATATCACTCTGAACGAGATCCATCGAAGCTTCCTACAACAGAGGAATTATTGAATTTTGTACAGAGAAGAGCAATGAGTTTTGAAGAATCGCACTGCAATATTCATAAGTCAGTAACAAAAGGTTCTTACTCTAATGCTATCAATATAGCCAATTTATCTACCAGTAACGCAAGGGCTGTCAAAAAGTGCATTTTCTGCAAATTTACAGATCATAAATTATTTCAGTGCAACGAGTTTTTAGCACTAAATGTTCAAGATCGAATAAATTTTGTTACTAAAGAAAAATTATGCCCCGTTTGTTTAAATTTTCACACCAAAAAATGCAATTTTTATTTCAAATGTAACTTTTGTAAGAGTAGAGAACATAACACATTGTTACATTTAGAGAGCGAAGTGTGTAATTTTGCAAACAATCACATTGACAGCCGCACTATGATTTTACTACCTACTATCAAAGTATTATTCAAGAGTAGTAACGGTGCAAAAATTATTGCGCGAGGTTTAGTCGATACTGGTAGCCAAGTCTGTTTTATAAAACACCACTTAGTGGAAAAATTGGGTGCGGTCATGTTTGACTATAATATAAATATTACGGCATTAGGTCAATACAAGAAACCCGTTACCAAAGCCGTCAATTTGTGCATGTTTTCGAGGCACAACAATTACAGTTGCAATGCACTGTTTTCTGTGGTTGACAATATAACAACTTATCTTCCACAGACATCATTTGAGCTTCGGAACTTGTCGATTCCAGATTCCATCGAATTAGCTGATGATGAGTTTAATACCTCTGGTGAAATAAGTTTTCTGGTATCAGCAGATATATTCTGCCAAATAATGTTACCAGACAAAAGGACTTTAAATGGAGGAAACTTATATTTTTTAGCTACAAAATATGGCTATATGATATCTGGCAAAGTTATTCATTCAAACAATATTTGTTTAAATAATCTGAATAATCCAAAAAAGGTTGTTTTGCATACAACTGAAAATTCTAGCTCACATGTAAACGAAATTCCGCAGAAATTTTGGGAGGAGCAGCATATTCTCAATGTTACTGAAAACAGAATAGGTAATGAAAATATCTGTGAAACAATGTTCAAACAATCTGTCAAATTGATAGATAACAGGTTTCACGTAAATCTGCCTCTTAAAGTTCCTTTGAAAGAGCTAAAATTCGGAGATTCATTTAGTAATGCGAATAAACGACTTAATATGTTGTGTAAAAGATTTTCTAAAAATAAATATTTACAACAAGAATATACAAAGTTCATTAATGAATTCGTAGATCTAGGTCACGCATCTCCCATTGATTTGTTAAAATTAAATAGACCTCTTGATCAATGTTACTTTTTGCCACACCACGCCGTCCTTAGAGAAGATAAAATTACTACAAAGTTAAGGATAGTTTTTGATGCCAGCGCTAAGACTGATTTAGGGCTATGCTTAAACGACGTTTTATATAGTGGTCCAGTAATGCAAAAGGAGTTATTCGATATTCTTATACTTTTTCGTACATATATTGTTATTTGCATGAGTGACTGTAGACAAATGTATAGGCAGGTTTTAATAGAGGAATCTATGCGTCCTTTGCAATTAATACTGTGGAAAGAAAATTATGATGATGATCAATTATTTGGTGCTGCAACTCCTGAATTAGCTAAACAAGCATGTCGTGAATTAGTTGGAATAATGGCAAAAGGCAGTTTTGAGCTACACAAATGGTGTAGCAACAATCCGTTGGTTTTAGATGAGATACCGAATGAAAAAAGATATTTTAAAAATGTAGATATAGACAATAAAAATTTGTCTGTCAAGGCTTTAGGGTTGTCACTTGATTTAAAGTCAGATAGTTTTGTTATTCATCAACCTTGCGGGAAATTACCTAACGTATGGACTAAGCGTAGTGTACTTAGCTTTATAGGAGCGTTTTTTGATCCCTTGGGATTGGCCGGTCCTATTGTTACAAGAGCTAAAGAATTTTTACAAAGGGTTTGGAAAGAAAATCTTGACTGGGATGACCTACTACCAAGTAAAGTTTTACTGTCGTGGAACAAGTTTTTTCATGATTTAATGAATATGCAACCCATATTGGTTGAACATAATTTAATGATAAGTTCCGCCAAACAAATTGATCTGGTTGGACATTGTGATGCATCTAGTATTGCTTATGGAGCTTGTATATACACTAGAGCTGTGTGTGAGAATGATGTAGTATTTACACTTCTTTGCAGTAAATCTCAAATCGCTCCGTTGAGAAATAAGCAGACAATTCCTAAATTGGAATTAAGTGCATGCCATCTTTTATCTAAGTTATTTACCAAAGTTCGGCTTATATTTAATAGCTATTTATTTAATAATATGATTTTATATAGTGATTCTCAAGTTGCCTTATGCTGGATAAAAAATCCACATAAGAAAGATATTTATGTTTGCAACAGAGTTAAAATTATAATCGATCAAACGAAGGATTGCATTTGGGGTCATGTTGCTGGAGAAATTAATCCAGCAGATAAACTGTCGCGAGGTTTGATGCCTTCAGATTTAGGAACTGATAAGTTATGGTGGCATGGAACTGAATATTTGCAAAGTATGGATTATAAAGCTATTGAATACAATTTTAAAAATTACACAGAACTTAAAGAAACTAATGATATTGAAGGTGTTAATGATAATCGCAGTGTTTATTGCAGTGTTATTGATGAAGTACTACCTATTTCAAATTATTATTTTATATTCATCGCTTTCAAAATTACTGAGAGTAACTTGTTATGTTTTGAGATTCGAATATAAAAAAATATTATATATAATTGTCATATAATTTCTTAATAATAGAATGTTTTTTAGCGGCTTTAAAGATATTCATTGCCAGAAGGGGTATTCCTAGTACTATATTTTGCGATAATGCGAGCACTTTTAAAGGTGCTAATAACCAATTAAAAGCAATATACGATTTATGTAAATCTCAGATTCAAGAAAGTGATGTAACAAATTTTTGTAACATTAAAAGCATTGATTTTAAGTTTATTCAAAGCTATTAAGTTAATTCTGTAAAATCTACTAAGTACCACTTCAAAAGAGTTGTGGGTTCTTTGCTATTTACCTACGAACAGTTTAATACTGTAATTGTAGAAATTGAAGCTATTCTTAATTCAAGGCCCATTACCCAGTTTACAAGTGATAATTCAGATTTTACTTTTTTAACCCCTGGTCACTTTTTAATTAATCAGCCTCTTACTGCTTTACCTGAACCTGAGATCAAAAGGGAAAATGTAAATAGTTTGCGATTCTGGAAGAAAATTGAACAAATAAAACAAGATTTCTGGAAAGTTTGGCATAAAAGTTATTTGTCTCAATTAAATAATCGACCCAAGTGGTTTAACGTTTTTCCTAATATTAAAGAAGGTGTGTTAGTTCTATTAATAGGCATAAATGTATCGCCACTTCAATGGCCCATTGCTAGTCACAAAAGTGTTTCCTAGTACTGATGGTCATGTTCGATCTGTTGAAGTTAAGACTTCCAATGGCTATGTACATAAACGAGCTGTTAATAAGGTAGCTGTTTTGCCTATATATACTTAAATATGTTTACCCCGTTATGTTATTAGCATTATAATTATAAAGATGTTTTTATTTTTGGGGGGAGTGTTGAGAAATGTTGCTATGGAAATAACAAGCTTGTCAAATGCTCTTCTTTTCTACTTTCTGTACAAAATTATTTCATGTCAAATAAAAATTAATTAAAATTATATTCTTTTTGTTATTTATTTAAAATGATAAATTTAAATGACACTACCTACATGAAATAGATACTGTTAATAATACGTTTTAGAAAGAAATATCAAACTATACTGTACACGATATGTTTTAAATATCATCCACTCCGCCGTGTAGTGTTGGCTTAGAATAGCACTACCCCGTTTCTACCGATGGGTGTACGTAAGAGGTGACTAACGGTGTTGGGATTTTAAAGGGATTTTTGGGCGATGCGGTTGGAAACCCATCACCAACAACCTTTTTTTTACCATCTTTTCCCCACTCACATTTCCAAAAGTGGCTAAGGCATTTCTAATTCCTTAGCTCTGGCTACCCCTTTTAGGGATTTACAGCCGTGAGTATATGTATGTATCATCCACTCTGGAGCAAGTTGTACCATTTCTAAACTTTCTGCACACTAACGTCTACGAGCTAGGCATTTCTCAGTGGTAGTCCTTCTAATTTTTGTATTTGAAAAACCAACTCGAGTTTTTAACTAACTTTGAGCCTTTTTGAGGATTTATATAAATATTAATTGCTGCTGTGTAGTGTCGGCTTAGAATAGCACTAACCCCGTTCTTCCGGTGGGTGTACGTAAAAGGCGACTAACGGTATTGTGGCTTTTAAGGGATTTTTGGGCGATGCGGTTGGAGACCCATCACCAACAACCTTTATTTTACCATCATTTTCCCACGCAACTTTCCAAAAGTGGCTGAGGAATTTTTAATTTCTTAGCTCTGGCTACCCCTTTTAGGGATTTATAGCCGTGAGTATATGTCTATATGTCATATAAATATTAGACGACTACGTGATAGCTCAAAGGGTAGAACACCGGTTAACGTGCAAGCGACTAGTGTTCATCCCGGGTCGGGCCTACGCCAATTTGTCTCATCTAAAGACATAAGTGTGGTTAATTTATCATGGTTGTTAACGGTCAGGGAAAACATCGTGAGGAAACCCACATGGCTGAGTTGTAATTAGGTATGTGACAGTGTAATTCGTACAAAAAACGGCGATTAGCCTGCTCCCCATCACGTGAGTACACTGTCCATGCAAAACGTATACGGGTACGGATACGGGTATAACGGGTACTCTGAACACCAGGTCACAAAGTCAAGTGATGTTCAGAAGTATTAGTACCTCTGCCAACCCCCTCGGGATATTCGGCGTGAACGTTTATGTTATGTTATATAAATATTTATTTTATTTATTATATTATCGAAAACTCCCAAATGAATGAATGAATGGTATACATTTGACTCTTATCAAATCAAAAGCGATCCATGTCATTTAGTTTTCTCGCATAGGAGATATATTTAAATCACCAACGATTTAAAGAATATGATTGCGAATCAATGAATATTTGAAATTGTATTAGAATATAACGTAAAACCGGAACTTATTTATAAGGTGGCGTAGAGAACATGACGATAGTAAGGCGGGGCGCCCGCCGCGCTAAGCTGGTCACGTGACCACATTCTGTCAAATCACGTGAGCAATCAATGTTAAAAAAATGGCCTAGTAAGTTTTAAGTGTTTGCCAATGAAGTAATTAGAATAATACCTGTGCATTTTTATGTGTTAATTGACTGCCCCCGTGGTGTCGCGGTTAAGCGCTTGGCTTCAATTCCGTGCTTCGGAGGGCACGTTAAGCCGTCGGCCCCGGCTACTATCACGGCGCAGTAGTCGTTAGTCTGCCAACCCGCACATGGCCAGAATGGTGGACTATATCCAAATCACCCTATATAGGGTAGGCTCTAGCCCCTTGGTGGGGAGTGGGGACATATATGGGTTGTGAAAATATGCGTTAACTAAAATAGACACAACACGCTGATGTATGGTAGTGAATGTTGGGCATGGCAGAAGAAGCATGAAAGTAGAGTTAATGCAGTGGAAATGAGATCCCTCAGAAGTATATGTAATGTAAGGCTGTGTGACAGAGTGAGAAATACTGTGATCCGTGAACGAGTAGGTTTGAAAGATGACGTAGTATGCAAGATAGAAAAAGGAATGTTGAGGTGGTTTGGACACATAGAGAGGATGGATGAAAATAAAGTAGCGAAAGAGATATATAGAGCCAATGTGGATGGGATTGTTAGTAGAGGACGGCATCGTAAAACGTTTCTTGACCAACGAAGAAAACGTTCTTATAAAGGCGGGGGTCCGAAGTGAGAAGAATAAAAGAGCATGTATGAGAAGAATAATGAATGTAAGGGAAGGAAGAGAGGTTTGTCAAGATCGTACTACACTTAGATTATCGCCACTGCGATCGATAGTCTCTGCCTACCCCAATGGGAATAATGGGCGTGAGTATAAGTAAGTAAGTAAACAAAATAGACCTACTAATGAATATTTATTATGTTCTCCTGTATTGAAAGTATTAGTCAGAGCAAAATTTTCGATAATACCCATACTGTTGTGTCTTTCTCTAACAGGGACGCGTCACGTGTTGTCTCTTGAAACTAGGTAATCCCCCAACTATTTTTATAGCTTTTTATATAAGTTGTCACAATCATTTTGTTTATGTCTAGTACGGCCTTCATGTCAAAGCAGCCTGTCTGTGTGTATGTCTTGATAACCTGAACTTTGATAAGGACATAGGTTAGACAGTTAATTGCTTAAAAATTGCTTGAAGTGGTTAAAAAAGGGGATGAGAGATTGAATGGAAATATGCATGTATCTTGAAATTTGGTACAAGTTTGTTTTATGATTATTATGATCACTTAAAAAAGGCTTATTTTTTACATTATATCCTTGAAGGGGTGAAGTAAGGGTGTAAAGACTTAGAGGTATCTAAAATTTTTCGATTACATTTTTAAATATTATGTTAAGGTTTACCCTTTTTATAGTTGAGTATTGAAGGTTCAAGGTAGTTTTATAACTGAATATACAAAATGTAGTCTCCGCGAACGTAGTCGCGGGCACAAAGCTAGTGTTCATAAATAATTCAAACCGAAAAATAACAATTACTTATAAGAAATAACGTTATTCTTGTCGAAAAACCTGTTTGTAATCCAATCAGATGACGTCAATGCTAGATAGAAAATAAGTAGTGCGAAATTAATCTTGGGTCAGAAATAATAGGTTGAAAGAGAAAGTTATTGTGCATTCGCTATGAAACTGGTGGCACTAGAACAAAAGTATTTGAGCGAATAAGCTAAATGACTATCACTATTTATCGCAAACAACTAACTTGAAAGGTCAGTAGAAGAGCACCGCCTCTTGTGCAGAAAGGCCTGCAGCAATTTGGTGTCTATTATGGCATAATGTGTTTTTATGTATGAAGGTTCCAAACGTTGAGCTAAAACATAATGAAGAAACCCAAGTTCATGTGAATCTCTGGCTAAACTTTTTTGGAACTGACCGAGAGGAATCTCGCGATTCGATGTGAGCTGGAGGGAAAATTGAAGCACAGAGCTCTGCTTGACCAGCGTTTACCATATAAGGTGCACCGTCATATAACGAAAACACATATTTTATCATCCATAAGAGAATGAGGAAAAAGTGATCTTACAGAACAATTAATCGACGGAGCAATATTTGAATTTTTCGTCTTTTCTAGGACCTTACAATTACAAGCAACCTTCTTACGATAATAACGACAGAAATGTTTAAAATATTAACATAAATAAATTGTAACAATCGTACTACAATATTGTATTTCTAGACAGAAGAAATATTATTTTCAGAGCGAAGGCGTAAATCGGCCTATACTCTATTGATAAACATACATACATATACTCACGGCCATAAATCCCAAAGAGAGCTTCATTAAAAACTCCTCAGCCACATTTGGAAGTTAATAGGGGACAAGATGTTAGAAATAAAGTATCGTTGGTGATAGGTCACCAACCGCATCGCACAAATAACACTTAAAAAAACCGGCTATTCCCAGTAGTCTTACTCGATAGTCTCACCAGTAGAACTATTGGCAATTTTTGTCCCAATAGACTTACTGGTAAGACTACTGGGAAAATGATTCCCAGTAAAATAATAATAATATAAAATAGCTGTCAAGATGTTGACATTTTAAGCAGAAATGAAATATATCGGATTTTATTTCGTATAAATTCAAGCTTACCACCGGGAAGTGTATCGACTCCTCCACTTTTTCTTGTATTCCGTTAAGAAAATCATACATACTTACCGAAATTATGTTTAAATTTCGATTACTGGAAGACATCTAGTTTAAAGCAATACCTATGGTATTTTCTGCATCCTTAGAAAGAAAAGTAAGTTTTCATCCCGGTCATCCCTTCTTAAGATCAATCAAAGTGCAAAAACTTTTAAATAAATCAACGCCCGCAGACAAGAGCATGATGCAAATGCGTGTTATAAGTATAACACAGTTATGTTAATTGGTACTATAAATTATAGCGCACCTTCAACAATGTAGTCATAAGGACAGTCACACATTAAATAAATAATTAATTTCGCGGTCAGTTATCGGTGGAATTGTAATATTAAAAACTGCAGTCTCATGACAACAAATTCTATACTTTATTTGCTTAAGAGTGTGATAAATTCGATGTAAGAAATATATTTCATAATGAAAATTTGAGAGATTTTGGTTCATTGTGTCCAAAAAATGATTTTAAGCGTTATATTAATCGATATACAAAATGATACAAACTATGATAGCTCGTTGGGTGGAACACCTGCGTATCATGCAGAGAAGCGTGGGTTCAAGTCCCGAGTCAGGCCGACATCAATGTGTGGTTTTTATATTCAAATTGATGTAAAAATAAGTGTTGTTATTTCATCATGGTTATTAACGGTGAAGGAAAAAAATCTGAAAAAACCCACATGGCAAAGTTGTATTTAGTCGCTTGACAATGCATTCGTACAAAACTGCAATAGTCCTACCTCCTATCACGAAAGTACACTGCCCAAGAATAACATCGGTAGTCTAACCCACCAGTTCACAATAATAATGTGATTTAAGAAGTATTAGTGCCTCTGGCACAACTTCAGGGATATACAGCGTGAACTTTTGAGTCTTAAGTCTTTCCAAAAATCTTGGACCAGAAAAATCGTATAATTTTAGTAATTTTCTACTCGCGACTACGCCTGCGTAGACGAGGCGTAGACTACTACATCTTTTGTGTTTCAGTTTGCAAAATACCGAAAGACTACCTAACTTTTACTGAAGGTTTTTATTCCGAAAGTTATCTCTGATGTCATTTCTGGAAGTTAAATGGGAAAAAGATGAAGAAAAGATTTTTGTTTGTGATCCTAAAAGATAAAAAAACAAAACAAACTAGGTTGTTATATTTATTTTTGAGTTTTGTCGTTTTCAATGTCAGCACGTGAAGTTTATTTTGCGATATTTCTTACGTTATTTTATCGATAAAAACACTAAATTTTGACATGAGTACAATATTTAGTACAATTTTGTATGGAACAAAATAATGCCTATATTAATATTCGATTTGATTGTTGATTGTTTGTATGAGCTCCCCATAACTTGTTACCTGTAGCCCCCTTACTGGTAAAATTTGTTTTGATGTTTGAACACATTAGAAAATATGACAATTATTTTATATCTCGAAGGTTTGAAGGAAAACATAAAACCATTGACGCATGTTTATGTATAAATTCTCTACAAAAAATTTAGCTCTACTAGCATTATCTATGGAAAAACATACTCCGTTTATATCAAAATATGCTGCGCTATTTCTTTTATAAAATGATGGAGTAAGGTAGAAAAAAAACAGACACAAATAAACTTTTCTCCTCCTCTTTTCATCGAAGTCGGTTAAATTTGAGATAGACGCATGTACATGTTTTTTCTATAAAATACTGAACTAGGCGCTGTGACGAGGTGCTTTTTAGGCACACGTATAGTTTCTTTCAAGAAGAATAATAATTTAAATTTAATTATGCTTTTTGAATTCATTAATCAATCGAATACGTTACACACAAGCAAGAATTTAACTGATGAATAAAGAATAAATAAAGGAAAGAAAAATTTCGACACAGGCGGGAATCGAACCCGCGACCTCGGGTATACGCCTTTCCTTTATTTATTCTTTATTTATCAGTAATATAATAATCCCCGCATGAGGTTTTCATGAACAAAAAGATTTAAATCAAGTATTTAACTACTTAACACGCACGGATATATAAACTTTTATCAAATGGCGAAGTCTGTGGATAAATTAACATTAATACCAAAAGATTATTATGGTTTGTCATTAATATTATTGTCCAGCAATTATGTCATTTATGATCGATTGATCATTTTACGGAACTTCTAAATGTTAGAATGTTACTGTTGAAAATCGTATATTTCTTCGCTTACCTATACTACTAATTTTTAAAGTTACTTAATGTGGCCCAACAGTGTAGTACTTTTTTTTTCAGGAAAGTGACTTGAAATTGAATGAGAAAGTAAATTTCTCTCTTGATCTGAGAATGGTTTGTCATTTTCTTTCAAAGTTAGAGCAATGAGTAAAAGTTTTAGACTACTAGCTACAGGAGCAAAAATAATAAAAAAGTGGAAATTTGTAGAAATGGGAAGGAAAAACGCATCACAGGGTGTAACATTTTCCGTTTTTTTTTTGGATGGTCACAATTTTCAAAATATAAGACATAGTTTTTTTTTATTATTTTTCTGATAACTGGTAGATTGTGGCCTACCACCCGGCGCCGGCTTGACGTCTCGTCCCGGGACACCCTGTATTTGCTACTTCAAAACCTTTCATGGGCGAGCCGACTCACATGTAACTCCGAGCCGACTCATATTTTACATGTTTGTTGTTGTTTAAAATGTTAAGGGGTTCAATCTATTGCCTGACCAAGAAAAGTCTAAACATTGCATCAACCAATCAGAGCGTACAAACAAATGATTTTAACAATTATTTTCAGCGGAATTATTTTAGCAATTTTTGTACTAAACTACGTGTCGTTTTGCTCTATTGAGTTAAGTTCTCTTTGGTATTTATTTATGAACCGAACAACACCATGATTGACTCATATCATTCATGTCTTCTAACATATAGAAATCACGTGTCACATTGTTTGTCACTAAACTTCTCCGAAACAGCTGAACCGATTTAAATGAAATTCTGCATACACATTCAGTAGGTCGGAGAATAGGTTTTTAACCATTTTTTATGCTCCTAAGTGATATGGGTTTTCCACCCCTAACATTTTACTTTTATTTAATGGACTAGAAATTCCCTAAAATTAAATAATATCGCAAAACAACGTTTGCTGGGTTAGCTAGTTTTAGTATATAAAACTTTAGTATTGTTTTTTTTCTAAAGTACCAATTCATATTGCTCAATCAATATCTTGGAACTTCCTTGTATTTGTCTCATACAGTCGTAACGATGGAAAATCCATTTAATTTTCCATGGTTTGCTTTATAAACCTTTGTGGTATAAAACTAACACATTAGTAGTTCAGCAGCGATAGGTACCGATTAAATGTCAACTATGGAAGTCAATAAACCGAATATTACGTTTAAACATACCTACTCAAGAATTCCTCTTTGTGTTACCAAAACCGGTTTTCTTAATCGAGTCGTAATACGCTAGTTAATCCTACTTTACATCAATACGGAACAAAAAACATACTATCAGATTATCAGAATCACTGTGATAATGATAAGTTGTTTAGTTAGTAATTGATACTGATGCATATGTATGTAGTTACACGGTAAAATACTTGCTTACGCTTTTTAATAAAATAACGTAAGCTTTTTAAAGAGTATATTTGCATTTTATAAGATATGTTTAATTTACTAAAATACACCATACGATACGAGCCTAAAATTAACCAGGCCCTTCTAAAAAGTGCTGAGTCAGTAAGGTTCGGCAAAGGGTTGTTCTTGTTTTTTTCGTAATGTCTTCGGTAAAACTACGATTTGCTCTTTTTTATCATCATTTTTGGGGTTTCGTAGCCGGATGACAAAAAACAAAACCCCATCAGTTTCATCATATCTGTCATCATCATCGTATCATGTCCGTCTGTTCGTGTGTCACTGCAATTTATTGATTTAATGTGGTTCGGTATCTTTAGAGTCAGGTTTTCATGAAAAAACTCTTAAATTCTTATTATCGTCCCTTTTTTTGAAAAAACTTGATCGGCTTTGCATTTTATGATCCTGATTTAAAAACCTCATGCGCTACTGGGCTGGGATCGAAAGTAGTACAAAGGCAAACGCACAGTTACATAGACACACTTAGTCACATGTTTCTAGACATTTATAGTCTTGTTTTAATTACACCAAATATTCTTGATCATTGATAGAATGAAGTGATTCGAAAATTTAATCTTGAACGATTATAATAATGACGAACTATTAATTTTTGTATTCTTAATAGTTCGATTAACAGTTAATTTTTGGTTTATTTATTTGTCTAGTTTCAAATTCGAGTAGATCTTATTTTTAAACTAACGTAAAGTATACATTTATAACCACGAAAAGTTTTCTAAATTGTAGCATAGCAATAACTTCACGAAATCTGTGGGAATGTTGTCGCTCAGGATGAAGCGGCTCTGGACTCAAATTCCGAACATAAGTACGTATATTCACGCTGTTATTTCCCAATAGCATAAGTGTATATTGGAATTTCAAAAGTTATATCCGGTGGCAAAATAACTGGTGGTACTCTGCGTAAAAAAATCTGAGATATATAAGTGCAATTGATGCATGATGGCCGCATATAAACGGCTACGGGGTGCATCTGCTTTAGCATCTCGTAGATTGTGGAATTTGGTACGATGATGTAGATGTGATCGGACTCCCCTCGGTTTACCTTTTGAAGCGTTTTCTTACAGAATTTTACGTGGTTCTTATTATGATCGTCGGAAAGCTTACGGGTGATCTAATGGCAATTAGCTTTCTCACATCAAGCGGTTCATATAAGACTATACTACTACTACTTCTCAGATCGAATCAGATCGAATACAAAAAGTGCAAATCGATAAAATAAAATTATCTGGAACTCATGTTACTCATGGGTATTCCACAGGGATATATTAGGCCCATTTTTGTTGCTAGTATAGTATATAATGATTTGCCGTTCATTGTAAAGAAAAGTTCTGAAATAGTATTATTTGCTGATGATACACCTCTAATTTTTGACGTTAAAAGGAACATAACATAACATAACATAAACGTTCACGCCGAATATCCCCGAAGGGGTTGGCAGAGGTACTAATACTTCTGAACATCACGTGACTTTGTCACCTGGTGTTCAGAGTACCCACGTTTTGCATGGACAGTGTACTCACGTGATAGGGGGCAGGCCTATCGCCGTTTTGTACGAATACACTGTCACATGATTAAGTACAACTTAGTCATGTGGGTTTCCTCACGATGTTTTCCCTCACCGTTAACAACCATGATAAATTAACCACACATATGTCTTTAGAAAAGACAAATTGGTGTAGGCCCGACCCGGGATTTGAACACTAGTCGCTTGCACGAGAACCAAGTGTTCTACCCACTGGGCTATCACGGTTGCTATCAGTTAAAAGGAACTTGGAAAATATTGACGATGTAAATAATGCAGTTTTCCAAATTCAAACATGGTTTGCTTCAAATAATCTTGTACTAAATGCCAAAAAAACAAAATGTATTAAATTTGCATTACCAAATGATAAAAGTGTTGATAATAAAATTACATTAAATAATGAAAAATTAGCATTTACGGATAGCACAGTTTTCTAAGGGATACATCTGGACTCAAAGCTCTAATGGGGACCCCACATTAGCACGCTAGTTGGCAGGCTAAGCAGTGCTGCCTCCGCACGTGACCACTCGTTTAGTTTACTATAGTTATTTTTATAGCATCATGTCTAATGGCATTTTACTCTGGGGCAGAGCTGCCGATGTTAGGTCCATATTTATTCTACAGAAAAGAGCAATAAGAGCTATTTATAATTTAGGTTCAAGAGATTCCCTTAGATAATTTTTTAAAACCATGAATATAATGACACGGCCATGATACTCAATATATATATGAAAACATCATGTATGTAAGAAAAAATTTGAAAGCATTTCCCAAGAACTGTGACAGACATACTAGAAGTCTAAGAGATAATAATATAATTTCAAATCAAAAGTACACATTATCAAAAATAAATACATCTTTTATGGGGTTACTAGTGGACCGCCCCGGCTTCGCACGGATGGTGTTAAATAATGTTTAATGCTTACCCCCTACGATATTAATTTAGCTTGATGATATATATCCTATGTCCTTTTCCTGGCGCTTAGCTACCTTTCCAGAAAATTTCAGCTAAATCGGTTTATTCGTTCTTGAGTTATAAATAGTTTAACTAACAAAACTTTCTTTCATATACATAGATATGTGTAAAATTTTATAATAAAATACCTGATGACATTTTGAATCTAACAGAAAAGAAATTCAAAGTAATTACAAAACGCAATCTTCATTTAAAAGCTTATTACAGTTTAAATGATTATATGATAGATGAAACTGCTTGGTGTCACCAGGGCTCTATTCAGGATATTTCCAGACATACACCAATATTGTAATATGACTAAGAAAAGATGTGTGTTGCTGAGTTTCTTACGGGTTCTTCTCGCAACAATACACCTTCCGAATCCGAAGTAGAGCCAGTAGAGTAAGATTTAACTTATACGTCAGTTTGTGACGTTCAAAAAATAGAGGACAATTCTTTTTATTTTGAAATAAATATATTTTATTTTTATCTTTTTATCTAAGATCTTTGGAACGGTTGCCTGTAAGATGCCTAATAACGCATCTACCTCCCGATAGGTCACATGATGAACTTCGAGGATCTAACGATGGATTCGCATTAACCTATTTTTTATGATTATACTAAGATTCACATTAAAAGCATGATTCATATAGGTATGCCATTCATAGAGTGCTCGAGACGCAAACCGCTAATCTGCAAGCCAACGATTATAAAGTTTTATGTAAATCAGTACACGTTGAGCTACATGTGAGTGTCGGCTTCGGTTAATATGAATCCTTATAGTGTGCGTAGTAATAATATCAATGGATGCGACGATAAATTGTCACAATGCGCCTTTATTGACAGCTCGTCACAAATCCAGGCTAATCGCGACGACTGTTGAGGTACCAACACACAATCGCGCGCCGTCCCGGACAAACCGAGTTTAAATGGCAACAACAACTATTCAACAGTGTTAAGTACTATCTATTATACACAATTTGTTATGATATGAAATGAACAAGTGTTTAATATGTAGGATAAGGAAAAATTTGCAAAGAATTATTAGTTGACTTTACTGTCCAGGACGGGGCGGGTGATCGTTTGTTAATACCTTTAGGTTCTCGACTGGCGGTTCTTTGGTTCGTTCTAGACAGCTATCTAAATGATATTTTGACTGCTTGCAACTGTTTTGAATATAAACTGTTTAAGCCGAAATTGTGCCTTTCCGTCTTATTTCATATCTACTAAATTATATTAAATAAGACAAAAATGCAAAAGACACAAATTACTACTAATACACATTTATATTTTCAAATTTTTGATAATATTTTTAGTCTTTTACATTTTTAAAGCATGCGTAGTATTTTTTTATAGGTAGTTTTCTCTTCAAAGTCTTAGGCTTACTTTGTCGACATACTTTTTTCTTTAATTGTTTTCATAGTTTTTTGATACGTCATTGACATGGTGGATTGATAGCTGAATCCCATTGAATGAAAATAGTTAGTATAATAAACGTATTTTGTTAGGTACAATTTATTTTGAAAATTCTTATAGTCGTAATCAAAACGTTTTTGGAGAAACGGTTCTCACAGCAATAAATGGCAATTGATACATGAATAAGACCTTTGATGGATTCAATATAATGTACAGTGTGATATGATACAAATTATTGAGATTCAATTGTAATAGTGTTGTTTTGTATGCAATAAAGTGTTTAAATAAATTAGTTCCCATCTGCGCTTCCGTTTTTATACAATTTAGTAGCTCGACGAGAAACACAGTTGAGTATTTGTTAATTCCGTTACAGAACTTAGTTATACTTAAAAGAGCACGTTTTGAATAACCTCGCAGTGAACTTTATATTAATGATACCAATATTAAAGATCATAAACTCGTCAATATATTTCGGTTAAAAGGAAAACACAACACAAAGATATTTTACAAATCAACTGTCTATCAAAATAAACAACCGTTGCTATGAAACACAAAAATACCAAAGACCTATAAAATAATAATTTATCCAAATAGGTTGCACAACGCGACTTCACTGTAACACCTTCTCTCGTTGTAAACCTATATCATTAACTAATCTTTGTATTCTTGGTCTTGGCAAGGCCTTTGTAAGTAAATCCGCTAGCTGTCGTTCTGATGATACTTTCTGTATCAATAAGTTACCAGCGTTCACTATTTCTCTCACAAAGAAATGTCTTATTCTGATATGTTTAGTACGACGATGAAACTCTGGATTCTCGGCCAGTCTTATGGCAGCTTCATTGTCAATTCGAAGAACTGGCAATCCTTCTAACTTCGTTAAAAATTCCAAGAGTCGTACCAGCCAAACAACTTCTCTAGTAGTCTCACTAGCAGCAACAATTTCGGCTTCAGTAGTAGAGATGGCTACACTGGTTTGTCTCTGGCTAAACCACGAAATAGCTCCTCCATGCATACATGCACAAAACTCCAGATGTTGATCGTCCAGTACTTATATCTCCACCATGGTCTGCATCACTATAACTTTCAAGAACTCTCTTATGGTTTCCTCCGTAAATGATGCCCATGTCCGGTGTGTACTGTAAGTATCGAAGTATTCGTTTCAGCTTCAAACAATCTGCCTGCGTTGGGTTTTCTAGATTTCTTGACACAACGCTTACAACATATGCAATATCAGGTCTTGTTCCAACCATCAGGTATGCTAACGCTCCAACGACTTGTCGATAATTTTTCATCATAAAGTCATCTTCATTTTGTTTATTCTGGATAACGTCTTCTTTGATGATTGGTGTTGACACTGGTCGACACTCTTCCATACCAAATCGCCTTAATATCTTCTTTGCATAAGAAGTTTGATGGATTCTGATTATACCTTCTCTGATTTCAATCTCTATCCCGAGATAAAATGAAGCTGGTTTGACAGTTATTTTAAAGCGTTCCTTTAATTCATTCAGGAATTCATCTATCAGCTCCTGACTTGTAGCAGCAACAAGTCCATCATCTACGTAAAGAACCACGACTAGTTTCTTGTTGTTCCTTTCACGTTTAAATAGACAAGGATCTGCCTCACTTACTTCAAAACCAACTTCTTTGAAGAAATCAAATATTGTTTTATTCCAGCACCTCGGTGCTTGCTTTAACCCGTAGATACTCTTTTTTAATAAACATACTCTACCAGATCCATCATCATAGCCTTCTGGCTGTTTCATATATATCTCTTCATTATTAAGAGATCCATATAAAAATGCAGTAGTCACGTCGAATTGGCATAATGTCATGTTCTCGTTAGCAGCAATGCTTAAAAGAGTTCTCACTGTTGACATTTTGGCAACTGGGCTAAAAGTTTGATCATAATCTTCACCTTTTCTTTGACGAAAACCTTTTGCTACCAACCTTGCTTTGTACTTGTCAACAGACCCATCAGCATTCAGTTTAACACGAAATACCCATTTGCATGGTATAGCCTTTCTGTGTTTCGGTAACTTAACTAATGACCATGTCTCATTGTTTTTCAGTGACTGAATTTCGCTATCCATAGCTTTCATCCACAATTCTTTCTCTGAACACGTTGCTGCCTCCATATATGTATTAGGCTCAGCCATCGTTGTCATTATGAAGTCTTTGAATCTTACTGGTGGTTTGAGTTGTGACCGATCTCGTAAAACTCTTTCAATGATAATATCATTCTCGTCATCCACGTTTTCATCATCCTCATAACTATTCCCCCCTGATTCAAATAGTTCTTCATTAATCACATCGTCAAACTGGTTCTGATCATTAACATTCTCAATTGTATCATCTCTCGTTGGAACGATGTCAAAATGATCCATTCTTACATTTGAGGCAGTAACTTCATTACCAGTATCTTGAGATTTATTGTCGTTACGAAGAGAAATCTCAATATCACCACATTCTTTTCTATTATCTACCTTGTCCAAAACATCAAGAGTAGACCTAATAGGTTTTTCATCAAACGTTACATCTCTTGACCTAATTAGAGAGTTTGAAGTCACATCCCAGAGCCGATAGCCATCATCATTGTCATACCCAATCAGCACACATTTCTTTGCCTTTTTCTGTAATTTCTTCCTTTTGGGCTCAGGTACATGTGCGTAGCATGTTGAACCTATAATTCTGAGATGCTTAATCTGAGGCTTTTTGTTCAACCACAATTCATACGGACTCTTGTGTTCAACCAGAGTTGGTCCAGTTCTGTTCAATATGTAGACAGCTGTATGAACCAGCTCAGCCCACAAATTTTCTGGTAACTGTTCATGTGCATGCATCATAGCACGTGCTGATTCTTCAATCGTTCGGTTATCTCTCTCACTACAGCCGTTCTGCTCTGGTGTATACGGCATTACTAACCTTTGATGTATTCCATAATACATTAACTCATTCTTGACTTTTTCATTGTTGAATTCTCCACCGTTATCGCTGAGAAATTCTTTTGCAGTATGTCCCACTGTTTTTACTTCAGCTAACATCTGCTTTAGCTTCATATGTACTTCAGACTTTTCTTTCATGAAATATACATAACGGTAACGGGTATATTCATCTTTGAACAGCACAAAATATCTGTATTTGGAGTATGAAGACGGGAAAGGCCCGCAAACATCTGAGTGGATTCGTTCACCCGGTGAAGTTGCCTTCTCTCTAACTCCGAATTTCCTTCTGTGTGCCTTTGCGAATATGCAACCTTCGCAGAGCTCTCCTGTTTCTTTCGTCTTCAGGTCAAATTCTCTTTCTATAAGACTTCTTACGTGCCTTTTATCTTGGTGGCCAAAACGTTCATGATAGAGCTGCAATGTATCAAGTGCATTCACATCTGCTTCCCTTGGTCGAACTGCAAAACACTCTAATTCATATAATCCACCATACCTCTCCCTTTTCCCAGTGACTGTAACCTTTCCATCGACTTCAATTATACACGACGTTACATAAGACTTGAAGAGACTTTTTTAGGTTTCTATCTTGAGTAGCAAGAACAGAAAATAAATTCTTTGATATACTTGGAACTAGCCAGACATCACGTAGAAAGAAATGTCCTCTGGCTTTGGTATTGAATCGTATGGAGCCTTTACCTAAAGCCTGAATCACCTTACCATCAGCCGTTGTAACAATATGAGGTACGGAAAAATGTGTAAAATCTTCAAAAAGATCATCTCGCATCGTTACATGATGAGTAGCCCCATTGTCTACATACCAGTGGTCACGATCAGATGTACAACCATCCGTATTATTTATTTCAACAAGCATCAAACTACTTGCTTGGCCTCTTTCTTCGCGATTTTTTCTCTTAGGACAGTCTCGTTTAAAATGACCAACTTCATTACAAAAATGACACTTGTACGTCTTAGTTGTCTTTCTTACACTGACTGGGGTCCGACTCGGTTCCTTCTTTCCAAGGCATTTCCCCGAAGTTGCCGCCAAAGCCTCTCCGCTTGTGCCTTCGATGCCTTCATGAGCATTTGAAAGTGCTCTCTCATGGGAACATAGTTGACTGGTCAGGTTTTCTATAGTTCTTTGATTTTTCGCCATGAGCATCCAACTTGATTTGAATGAAAAATACTCCTCAGGCAAAGTGTCTAGAATCTTGCAAATTAAGAGAAGTGCAGGCAATTCTCTTCCTTCATCTTCTTTAATAAGCTCACTATTCAATTTATGCCAAAGATTTTTCAATTTTGATACATGTGTTGCGATGTCGTCATTATTATCTTTTTTCAATCTGAAGAACTCCATACAAACATTGTATATCCGATCCTCATTTACACCGTCGTAGAGCCTGTGAAGCTCGTCCCAGACGTCTTTAGGATGGGAAAACCTTAAAACTTTGTCAAGTGTTTCATCCGAAATATTATTTGTTATAAGGAGCAGCGCATTACTTTCCTTTATTAAATAATTGCTTAACTCCTTTTCATAACATGCCAAGGCTGTTGCAGTTACACCATCAGCATCCCCGTTGACAGCTGCAGGCCTCTCAGGCTTCCGAGTTTTTCCTTCCACAATATCCATGAGACCGTCTATACCGCGCAGCATTGCACACATACGGTATCTCCATGGTATCCAATTAGTACCATCAAATTTTTGAATTGAAATTTTACTTATTTCCATTTTCAATTTTTAGCATGGACTAGGGCACATAACCACTTAAAGGAGCACGTTTTGAATAACCTCGCAGTGAACTTTATATTAATGATACCAATATTAAAGATCATAAACTCGTCAATATATTTCGGTTAAAAGGAAAACACAACACAAAGATATTTTACAAATCAACTGTCTATCAAAATAAACAACCGTTGCTATGAAACACAAAAATACCAAAGACCTATAAAATAATAATTTATCCAAATAGGTTGCACAACGCGACTTCACTGTAACAGTTATGATGGTTGAGTAAAAATGATTTTTTATTTTTATTTTTCAGTTGTTTGACGTTTTATTTACTACATCTTTTTTCGCATAATCAGGTGATTCGGTCAGCAATATCTCTCTAATCTGATTAAATCTCTGAAATTTAATTTTTAGTACACACACACTTTACTTCTTATACATACATACATACATATTTCATACATACGCCTTTAGGGTCCCATTGGGGCACGGATATACAAGTCTCAAGCTCATATGCGCTGCCTCTGGCTCCAGCAGGCTTTTGTCTTCCTTATGTAATTAAATATATATATATATATAGGCACATTACACAGATCAAATCAGTAAAGTATCCAAAAGTAAGTACAACCTAGTGACTTGTGCACGGGATACGAACCTAATGGTATATTCATTACTATACAATACACATGTAAATAAAATGCAAGACTAGGAAATAATCATTTAATTTTATGCTCATCTCATAAATGTGGCTCATGAAGACCACGAAGGACCATGAAGCTAGTCACCTATCCACGCACAGACATTGTCCTAGATAGTACCCTAAATGCCTATATCTAAGAAAGTGTACACAATCAAAACGTATCTCGTTGAATGCAATTATAGGTCATCTGCTCATCTGTCAACGTCCCGTTCGAAGTGGGGCAGAACACTTGAAAAAATTGTTGCTGCTTATTTATCCTAGAAAATAAGTGCCCCAAATATTTGTAGATTGATATCCATCTTCTAAACGTAATAAATACATACACATACATACATTTACTCACTGATATATATCCCAAAAAAGGGAGCGAGCTTGAAACTCCTCATCCACATTTGGAAGCTGATAGGGGTAGAAATAAAGTATCGTTGGTGATGGGTCTCCAACCGCATCGCCCAAAACCACCTAAAGAAGCCCAATACCCTTAGTCGCCTCTTATGACACCTGTGGGTAGAAAGGGGTAGTGACATTCTGAGCCGGCACAACACGTCAAACGTATCAAATCAATTAAAGAAAAACTTAAAAGACGTTGTTACATTATAAAGTAACACATATTCTTATATCATTATCTTTGCTCTAAGCTCTTGTGAATCTAAGTTCATATTGTGAGATATCCCATTTGTTTAGGATGAGGTAGTGTGGTGTGGATCGGAGGACACCTTAAGACGTCTGTCTCAGGCTGAGACTCTCAGCTACTACACGGTAGCAGTTGTTAATGTCTGTCAACCGGCCGTATTACGTATCATTCGGACTATCGATTGCATCGCAAGTTGCAATATTGTAGTTGTCAAAACTGTAAATCGAATACAAATTTATCACATTGACAACCACCATCTTGCTACTTGCGACACAATCGCTGGTCGCAAAAGATACGCAATCTGAGGGCCCCACCAGGCCTACATCAGGGCTACAAGCGCAGACGGTACATGTGAGTATTATCAGACTGTGCATGAATACGATTTGTATTTACAAGCGTTCCTAGATCTTCAATATGTTAATAAATAATGACTCTGTGTTCTACACTAAGTTCACTATGAATTTGCCAAATAAAAATATAAATATCTGTCCTCCAGCATAAATAAGTTTTTTGTGACCTAAAACAACTCCATACTTTATTTCGTTTAAAAGTATACTGTAAATTTAATTACCATTACGATATAAAACTCTTGTTAATAAGTCTTAAAAACATACGCATTACATTTATTTGGAAAAAGAACCGAAGTGACCATTAAAATCTTAACTAAAAATCAAACGCATAAAATGCACTGGCCTCCACTCTTTATCATTATTTAATAAGCACCAATAACTAACCCGTAGTTAAAATATTTTAAAAAAATACATGAGTATAAATTGTGAAGAATGCTGAGCAAAGTATTCAAAATAAAGGCATTATCAAATAAAGAAAACAAATCGATTAAAATAATGCAGAAAGCTATTCTAGTTAGAAATCCTTGACACACATTTAAACGACACATTTTTGAATATATAAATCACTTCACAGAAAGAAAAGAACCAGAACGAGTTTTAAAGTAGGCAGCTTTACTACATTATCTTGTAGAGACAGACACTCACGAGAATATTTATAAAAGTTAAAGAAATTATGTTCTATAAATTTACGTCTAATATCGGTTTAGTTTATATAGAATGTGTGATTGCGATGGCACTACCAATAAAATATAAACTCTCGTCGTTTATGGTAACAAAAGAAAATCTATGTGAATACTTTGTATGTCCTCGTATGGATGACATTATTCAATAGAAAATCCCGTGAATTATCCAATAAAACCCAGTAGTACTAAATTGAATCTTAAGTGATATTGTTCTGATAGTGCTGTTATGCGTTTTGCATGTAATGAAATCATACTAAATAGCACAAATACAGCGAATATTTAGTGAAATATGTATGCGAGTGGTAGGCTAGGATGCTAGATACATTTAAATGCTGCCGGGCGCATCTAGCAATAGAGATTTTTAAGCTATTGTCAACGGCTGGTACAAACATCCAGCGGACAACACAATGCAAGTAGGTACGTATGTTTGTCGCATGTTATGTTCGAGTTAGCTGGAAAAAACCGCGACCTCGTATTGATTCTTCGACATTCTCGAATAACGGATCTTCGCATTGATAAATTAGTCTCAAACCCAGGTATGCAGAGTAAGTACACAACACTTTTTATATTTGTTGATGACCGCGATCCGATTTTAATGTTTAATTTCATTCGTTGAACATTCTGACCTCCTTGCAGAAGTTTAAGCGATTAATATATTTGGAGTGGAATATTTACCGCTTTAGATTTCTAGTGAGCTATAATTGTTACAACGTGTATATCTTACTCCAATGCGTTATCCGTGCTACGACACAAGAAAACTTTAAATTGTGTAGCTTTAAATGAACGTTAGTCTTTGGAAAATAAAACAACCGATGTAGATCAATTATTTATTAGAAAGTAAGTGTGCGGCAACTAGACACATTCCAGCTTCAAAGTCCACTAGAGGGAATGAACTTGACAGATTAAATGTTTTGTCGGATTGCAGACTAGGCTGATCCGGCTTGAAGTAAGCTAAAAATAGGATTTATGGGAGCTAATGTCGCTATACTTGGAAGGCTCTCGGGGCAGACCGTTAGCACAAGAACCGGGCGCAGGCGCCGGCGCGGAGCGGCGCCCGAGTCGGCGTCGTCTCGCCGCCCGCCGCCGCCGGTGAAAATACTTATTACACTCACACGCCAAGTAGAAAAGTTGTGTGATCAGCATGTTACATCAAAACTTTAAGTTTCTTGCAACCTTTCAATTAGGTTTTTCCCGTTTCGCCAAGTTTATAGTGCGGAGATGCGAATGACTCTTTAGGGGATCGGTGACTTTGGCGTTTATTGCCAGACAAGAGTCAATCGATAAAATGTAGGCCCTATATTCGATATTCTTGTTTAGTATTATTTTTGTAAATAGTTGATACAGAGGATAATTTTTAAGGATTTTTAGTGACTCTACGTTCCACTCTCATACTTCTAAGTATCACGTTAGATTATATTGGTTACTTAGTGTTTGCACCCACTTTTTGCTTAGACTGTGCACTAACGTGATAGAGGGCAGGCCTTTACAGCTTTGTGCGAATATTCTGTCAGATAGCTAAGCACAATTGAGCCATGTGGATTTCCTCACCAGGTTTTCCGTTGCCGTTTCCAATCTCAATAAATCAACCATATGATTCAAATGGCTTTAGAAAAAGAATAAATCATGTTGGCCCAAATCAGGATTCAAACCCATCGCCCTGCATCTGCATTAGAAGCGGTTTTCTTAGTACAAGTAAGTCTCAAACATAAGGTAATCACATGTACATAGGTATTTTACAAAAAAGTTTTTTTATTTGCATATAATAAATTAGGAGCTCACACGAAAAGTCTTTCAATGATTGACAGTATGAAGTCCATACTGTCAATCATTGATTGATATTCATTCAATAGATGTCATCAAATTGGCCTAGACCTCGTTTATAAAACATACCCTTATTATATTTTAAATCGATTAAAGACATCAAACTAAACAACTGTGCCCATGGAATGCTTATCTAAAATATTGGAATTTTCAAAATAAAAATAATTAAAAAGTGTCACTGCCTAGATCAAACTGAGAAAGTATGGTGAGTTTCTTAGCCTAACCTAAAATAAAAATAAAAAACATACAGATCTACAATATTTTCTTTGCCGGTGGCGATTACTGGTACTACTGTCGCCATTTCGAAATATCGGCCTGTCATTGTCAGTTAGTACTCGACTAAATAAAAAATTATAGGGCGACCTACGTATATAATAAATTATCACTTTCATTAATATTTTATGTAGTGGAAACTTTTTTTTAATGACTATTATTTTTAGGATGTATCTTTGCTTATTAATAAACGCTTTTATTTCCAGTATTCAATATAAAAATTTATGAAAATTATTATTTATTTTGTTAAATTTTATCTTAGTAGGCTAACACCGTCCGAAAAGTTGTGCGCACATGACTATAGCGGTGCGGGTTACGGGAAGTGGGGAAATGCTCCCGAATAAGATTTGACTTCGTATACACTGATGCGTGGGATCTAATCCTAATGCGGGGATGTACCAATGTGTCATTTCTTAAGTAATAACTGTCTGACATATATATAAAAATACAAGGCTGTTAACAGCAATAGAAAAGTGCCCATAAATTCACTGACCCAGCAAAATGAATGACCCAAACGATATCTAATGTTTAGAAATATTTTTTTCTGTGCCACCTTTTTAGGGGATCTATGTGTGAATATGAAATGTAAAAGACAGTACACGCTAAGGTAAGCCTCTAATTTACAGGATTAAAAAAATGATTTTATGTAGTTACCCACTTTTTAAACTCTGAGTGTCACAAATAACAAATTCTTGAGTATAAAATAACGAAACAGTTTGCAGAGAAGTACAATTGGCAGTGTTATCTCTAAAAGCGATCTCTTCCAGACAACATTTGGAAGGTAAGATCAGAAAATTCAGGATACACAGTCATTCGGGTAGACATACAAGACAAGGGCAAAAATAAATAAATATAATTAGCTTACATTAAAACGAACTTGTTTACTTACAATAATAGTTATTACATACATATACTCAGGGCTGTAAATCTCTAGAAGGGGTAGCCAGAGCTAAGGAATTAGAAACTCCTCAGCCACTTTTGGAAAGCTGAGTGGGGTAAAGATGGTAAAATAAAGGTTATTGGTGATGGGTCTCCAACCGCATCGCCCAAAAGTCTCTTAAAAGCCCCAATACCGTTAATCGCCTCTTACGTACACCCACCGGCAGAAATGGGGTAGTGCTATTCTAAGCCGACACTACACAGCAACTAGTTATTAATTAAATGATTATAATTTAAATCTTCTTGTTTTCATGAACAAAAAGATTTAAATTATTTTATTTTTTTTATTTATTTATTTATTTATGTGATAGTTAGGCGTTTTCAACATTTGCATTCTATCTGAAAAGATAGACAAGTGGCTTTCCGCATTAGTAAAAAGTTCGGAGGTAGGAAACGCAAACACTACTAAAACGTGTAAAAGAAATAAAGGATGGAAGAATTTCGCGCTGGCAGCCATTGACACGGTAGCTCAATTGGCAAGAGCGACGGGGGCGTATACCCGAGGTCGCGGGTTCGAATCCCGCCTGTGTCGAAATTCTCTTTCCTTTATTTATTCTTTATTTATTAGTAATATTATATAAATTGTTTTATTAAGACATTTCAATACATAAATAAATTAGCCTGTATGATGTAAAATTATTTCCCTTATAATGGTAAATTTTTATTTACTGGCAATACTAATATCGATGACAGTGACGCCCTTACCAGCCAAGAAAAGTTTGTGGATCTGTATGGTCAAATCACTAGATGTTTTTTTTTTATTCAATAGGCAAAGTTGTTTAGTTTGATGTCTTTAATCGATTTTAAACATAAAAAGGGTATGTTTTAGGAACGAGGTCTAGGCCAATTGCCATATTAAGCCAAACCGCTGAGCGTTACTGTCATATGATGAAAGAGATGAGAAAAAAGATGCCTTAAATATCATCCTCACAACTCCTCGCAAAATAAGTATCTTATCTCAAATATCTCAAGCCTACGACGCATAGGTATCTGTACCCACAAAGAAGTCTGCACCCTATTTTTTTTCCAAAATAAAATAAAGCCTATGTTTCTCGTGAAAATGTAGCTTCCGAATGGTAGAAGAATTTTAAAATCATTTCATTACAATCAAACAAAGTTTTCCTCTTTATAATATTAGTGTAGTGTAGATTAAGTCGGAAAAAGAATATTCCTTAAACGCGAACAGTCAAATTAGACACTAAAAGTTTAATTATTAATCTAGTATTAGGATATGGCTATACTAGATTCAACAATAAATTAGGTTTAGTATTTTTTGACATATGTTAATGAATGCACATATAGTTTACATGGCGTACGTGAAAAATAATGATATAACTATGACTTCAATGCAAATTGCGATTGAAATTAATTGAGTTGAGCGAGTTAGGTTTATCTAAGTCTACTTACTAGCTATGCAGTCGGTTTTAAGCTTTAAGCAGCGCACTAAATAGGAAACCACTATCTTTTTTCTATTGACTTCAATGGGAAACTAGTTTTTCGGTGATTATTCCTCAATGGTAGGTTCGATCACAAAATGCCACACTTATTAATTTCCACTTGATCATACATACATACATACATATTCTCACGCCGTTAGTTCCCATTGGGGTAGGCAGAGACTATCGATAAAAAAAAACTTGATCACTGTGCTAAATTGGGTTGAAATCTGTCGAGCCGTTCCAGAGGAGTTGGATCACAAAGTGACCTACCCGCGTATAAGAGCTTCACTCGAGTTCGACTCGCTGAGCTCAATTAAGTATTTCAGATCGGTACCTGTAAAGCAAACATTTTATAAGTTTGCTATCCGTTTGATTTCTTGTATTTTATGATAAATTACACACACATATTACTTTAGAAAAGTCAAATTGGTGTAGGTAGGTGTATGTATGTTTTCCAGTTAGAATTCCTTACCACAATTGCTTATTGTACTTTTCTAAGATCTAATTTTATCCCTGTAGTATATCCGTTTATTGTTTGAACATTATCCCCGCAAGGTGGACCGACGACTCTTTGGGCGAGGCCTATGTCTAGTAGTGGACGTCAATTGGCTGATGATGATTCCTTTAAATACATACAATAAAATGTGTATTGCCAATAATGACTTACGGTACAGAGATCGATCGCCTGTTACGATGGGTCCCATTAAAATATCCGTAGAATAACCGGGGTCACTGACATAGCCCGAAGAGTTGCGAAACTTAAGTGGGAATGGGCAGGGTACATTGCATGAAGACCTGACGGCCTTAGGGGCTTGAAGGTTCTGAAGTGGCAGCCACGAACAGTGATATGCAATTGGGGTAGGGCTCCCACAAGGTGGACCGAGACGTCTTAGTTAAATTTGCGGGAATCTGATCGTAGAAGACAGCACAGGACCGGTAGTTTTGGTAATCTTTGGGAGAAGCTTTTGAGCTCTATTAGGTCAGTTTATAAATTTAGAATTTACCATTGAAAAGAAAAAGTCAATAGTATGTAGACAGATAACTGAAAAAAATCTTAGCTTATTTGAAAATAATATTAGGTCTATCATCACCCCCCCAATGAGAAGTGAAACATTAGAAAATTGTCTTTTATTCATTAATGAGCTAAAAAACAGAATTCAATAAAATCTTTAAAACTAAGGTAATACATGTACATACATACACATACATATACTCATGGCTATAAATCCCTAGAAGGGGTAGCCAGAGCTAAGGAAATATATATATATTATATATAAGAAAGTATATATAATATATGTAATACAAAATGCTCTTTTGCTGAATGGGCCACGGCTGGAATTAGAATAAGTTGAGATCACCTATACAACATTTATAGAGAAAAGTCCCATAACTTCAACCAAGATTTTATTATTTACTAGTGGATCGGCCCAGCTTCGCACGAGTAGCGTAGTTTTAAAAATACCAGAGGTTTCTTCAATCACTGCTCAAGATTAATTAAATTTAGCGCCTTGATTACAACTAATAGCACTCCTGAATAGTGTAACTTTGTGATTTTGAAAGCGCTTTTATGAACTGTTCAGTATCTCCACAAATATGCTAATTTTCAAGTTGAGTTGGGAGAGTTCGAGTAGAGTAAAACGCTATGAAGTATTATATGACAATCTAAAAAACCTACCGCCACGTAGGATGCGTGCTACTAGCGCCATCTGGTATGTAATATGTAAATTAGTAAAGATTTGATTTAGGTCGCGTGCGACTATTATTTTTCATGTATAATTTTGGTGTTTCTATACCGATTTCTATGATGATTTTTTTTTTTTTTGAAAAGGTAATAATGTTAACTTTTTTAAGTAAGGAATGAGTGAGTACTACAAAGTAAGATAAGTATAAGTAAGAAGTACATAAACGTAAGAGTAAACAAATATAAGCAGAATGCTCCGAACTGCTAAGCCATCAAGAGTTACACGTGTGATTGTGAGTCAACCAAAAAATATAGACATATATGCTGTTGCGGAATATTTTTTAGACAATTGTATGTTTAATATTTCCGTCATACGTGATTTCTAAGTAATTTTAACCATTAAAGCTGCACACGCGACAGAAGCACAAACAATGGAGTAACTTCTTCCGTTTTCCCAAAATTTCCCAAAATTTCCCTTCACCACTTTGCTGAAAAGTATTCTATAACCTGCCTAGGACTATGAAGAATAATTGTACCAAGTTTCGTTAAAATCCGTCGAGTAGTTTTTGTTTCCATGAGGGACATACAAACAGACAGACAGACAAAAATTTTACTGATTGCATTTTTGGCATCAGTATCGATCCCTAATCACTCCCTGATAGTTATTTTAAAAATATACTAGCTGTGCCCGCGACTTCGTTCGCGTGATTGTCGAGAACAAAAAAACGTCGTTTAGTTAAGAGTATATCACCTTTTTGATGATTTAGATAAGAGTCCTGACTTTTGGTATAGTTGATTACGTCAAGGCTTCTCTATACAGTATGTTAGCGGTGGAATTACCCGGAGCATATACAAAAAGGTTGTTTGGGTTGCTAACACGTGATAGAGAAACATAGAGTTGGCCGTGTGAGAAACAATCAAAAGTAAGGTCTACACCCGCAACGGATAACGTCTGGCCTTGGGCTTTATTAATAGTCATAGCGTAACAGAGGCTTACAGGAAACTGCACACGTTTGAAAGTAAATGGAAAATTATTGGGGATAATAGGTATCCTGGGAATGAAAACAACATCACCGGAGCCGTAACCTGTTAAGATTTCGAGATTTGTCACTCTCAACCGAGTTCCGTTGCATAGTTTTGGTGGGCTTATATTTCTGAGTAGAATGATTGGTACTCCGACTTTTAAATAAATTTTGTGTGCTGGAAGACCTGGTGTATTTAGAGAGTCTAAAAATTCTACTGGATAGTGAGTGGCATCTCCTTCTTCCAAAACCGTGTTAATTGATAAATATTCCCTACTTTCTCCAGAAACATGTACTAATATTTGAGAATTTATTGCTGCTGCTTGGTCATTGCGAGGTGCAAAAAACGAACTTGTTTACTTACAATAATAGTTATTACATACATATACTCAGGGCTGTAAATCTCTAGAAGGGGTAGCCAGAGCTAAGGAATTAGAAACTCCTCAGCCACTTTTGGAAAGCTGAGTGGGGTAAAGATGGTAAAATAAAGGTTATTGGTGATGGGTCTCCAACCGCATCGCCCAAAAGTCTCTTAAAAGCCCCAATACCGTTAATCGCCTCTTACGTACACCCACCGGCAGAAATGGGGTAGTGCTATTCTAAGCCGACACTACACAGCAACTAGTTATTAATTAAATGATTATAATTTAAATCTTCTTGTTTTCATGAACAAAAAGATTTAAATTATTTTATTTTTTTTATTTATTTATTTATTTATGTGATAGTTAGGCGTTTTCAACATTTGCATTCTATCTGAAAAGATAGACAAGTGGCTTTCCGCATTAGTAAAAAGTTCGGAGGTAGGAAACGCAAACACTACTAAAACGTGTAAAAGAAATAAAGGATGGAAGAATTTCGCGCTGGCAGCCATTGACACGGTAGCTCAATTGGCAAGAGCGACGGGGGCGTATACCCGAGGTCGCGGGTTCGAATCCCGCCTGTGTCGAAATTCTCTTTCCTTTATTTATTCTTTATTTATTAGTAATATTATATAAATTGTTTTATTAAGACATTTCAATACATAAATAAATTAGCCTGTATGATGTAAAATTATTTCCCTTATAATGGTAAATTTTTATTTACTGGCAATACTAATATCGATGACAGTGACGCCCTTACCAGCCAAGAAAAGTTTGTGGATCTGTATGGTCAAATCACTAGATGTTTTTTTTTTATTCAATAGGCAAAGTTGTTTAGTTTGATGTCTTTAATCGATTTTAAACATAAAAAGGGTATGTTTTAGGAACGAGGTCTAGGCCAATTGCCATATTAAGCCAAACCGCTGAGCGTTACTGTCATATGATGAAAGAGATGAGAAAAAAGATGCCTTAAATATCATCCTCACAACTCCTCGCAAAATAAGTATCTTATCTCAAATATCTCAAGCCTACGACGCATAGGTATCTGTACCCACAAAGAAGTCTGCACCCTATTTTTTTTCCAAAATAAAATAAAGCCTATGTTTCTCGTGAAAATGTAGCTTCCGAATGGTAGAAGAATTTTAAAATCATTTCATTACAATCAAACAAAGTTTTCCTCTTTATAATATTAGTGTAGTGTAGATTAAGTCGGAAAAAGAATATTCCTTAAACGCGAACAGTCAAATTAGACACTAAAAGTTTAATTATTAATCTAGTATTAGGATATGGCTATACTAGATTCAACAATAAATTAGGTTTAGTATTTTTTGACATATGTTAATGAATGCACATATAGTTTACATGGCGTACGTGAAAAATAATGATATAACTATGACTTCAATGCAAATTGCGATTGAAATTAATTGAGTTGAGCGAGTTAGGTTTATCTAAGTCTACTTACTAGCTATGCAGTCGGTTTTAAGCTTTAAGCAGCGCACTAAATAGGAAACCACTATCTTTTTTCTATTGACTTCAATGGGAAACTAGTTTTTCGGTGATTATTCCTCAATGGTAGGTTCGATCACAAAATGCCACACTTATTAATTTCCACTTGATCATACATACATACATACATATTCTCACGCCGTTAGTTCCCATTGGGGTAGGCAGAGACTATCGATAAAAAAAAACTTGATCACTGTGCTAAATTGGGTTGAAATCTGTCGAGCCGTTCCAGAGGAGTTGGATCACAAAGTGACCTACCCGCGTATAAGAGCTTCACTCGAGTTCGACTCGCTGAGCTCAATTAAGTATTTCAGATCGGTACCTGTAAAGCAAACATTTTATAAGTTTGCTATCCGTTTGATTTCTTGTATTTTATGATAAATTACACACACATATTACTTTAGAAAAGTCAAATTGGTGTAGGTAGGTGTATGTATGTTTTCCAGTTAGAATTCCTTACCACAATTGCTTATTGTACTTTTCTAAGATCTAATTTTATCCCTGTAGTATATCCGTTTATTGTTTGAACATTATCCCCGCAAGGTGGACCGACGACTCTTTGGGCGAGGCCTATGTCTAGTAGTGGACGTCAATTGGCTGATGATGATTCCTTTAAATACATACAATAAAATGTGTATTGCCAATAATGACTTACGGTACAGAGATCGATCGCCTGTTACGATGGGTCCCATTAAAATATCCGTAGAATAACCGGGGTCACTGACATAGCCCGAAGAGTTGCGAAACTTAAGTGGGAATGGGCAGGGTACATTGCATGAAGACCTGACGGCCTTAGGGGCTTGAAGGTTCTGAAGTGGCAGCCACGAACAGTGATATGCAATTGGGGTAGGGCTCCCACAAGGTGGACCGAGACGTCTTAGTTAAATTTGCGGGAATCTGATCGTAGAAGACAGCACAGGACCGGTAGTTTTGGTAATCTTTGGGAGAAGCTTTTGAGCTCTATTAGGTCAGTTTATAAATTTAGAATTTACCATTGAAAAGAAAAAGTCAATAGTATGTAGACAGATAACTGAAAAAAATCTTAGCTTATTTGAAAATAATATTAGGTCTATCATCACCCCCCCAATGAGAAGTGAAACATTAGAAAATTGTCTTTTATTCATTAATGAGCTAAAAAACAGAATTCAATAAAATCTTTAAAACTAAGGTAATACATGTACATACATACACATACATATACTCATGGCTATAAATCCCTAGAAGGGGTAGCCAGAGCTAAGGAAATATATATATATTATATATAAGAAAGTATATATAATATATGTAATACAAAATGCTCTTTTGCTGAATGGGCCACGGCTGGAATTAGAATAAGTTGAGATCACCTATACAACATTTATAGAGAAAAGTCCCATAACTTCAACCAAGATTTTATTATTTACTAGTGGATCGGCCCAGCTTCGCACGAGTAGCGTAGTTTTAAAAATACCAGAGGTTTCTTCAATCACTGCTCAAGATTAATTAAATTTAGCGCCTTGATTACAACTAATAGCACTCCTGAATAGTGTAACTTTGTGATTTTGAAAGCGCTTTTATGAACTGTTCAGTATCTCCACAAATATGCTAATTTTCAAGTTGAGTTGGGAGAGTTCGAGTAGAGTAAAACGCTATGAAGTATTATATGACAATCTAAAAAACCTACCGCCACGTAGGATGCGTGCTACTAGCGCCATCTGGTATGTAATATGTAAATTAGTAAAGATTTGATTTAGGTCGCGTGCGACTATTATTTTTCATGTATAATTTTGGTGTTTCTATACCGATTTCTATGATGATTTTTTTTTTTTTTGAAAAGGTAATAATGTTAACTTTTTTAAGTAAGGAATGAGTGAGTACTACAAAGTAAGATAAGTATAAGTAAGAAGTACATAAACGTAAGAGTAAACAAATATAAGCAGAATGCTCCGAACTGCTAAGCCATCAAGAGTTACACGTGTGATTGTGAGTCAACCAAAAAATATAGACATATATGCTGTTGCGGAATATTTTTTAGACAATTGTATGTTTAATATTTCCGTCATACGTGATTTCTAAGTAATTTTAACCATTAAAGCTGCACACGCGACAGAAGCACAAACAATGGAGTAACTTCTTCCGTTTTCCCAAAATTTCCCAAAATTTCCCTTCACCACTTTGCTGAAAAGTATTCTATAACCTGCCTAGGACTATGAAGAATAATTGTACCAAGTTTCGTTAAAATCCGTCGAGTAGTTTTTGTTTCCATGAGGGACATACAAACAGACAGACAGACAAAAATTTTACTGATTGCATTTTTGGCATCAGTATCGATCCCTAATCACTCCCTGATAGTTATTTTAAAAATATACTAGCTGTGCCCGCGACTTCGTTCGCGTGATTGTCGAGAACAAAAAAACGTCGTTTAGTTAAGAGTATATCACCTTTTTGATGATTTAGATAAGAGTCCTGACTTTTGGTATAGTTGATTACGTCAAGGCTTCTCTATACAGTATGTTAGCGGTGGAATTACCCGGAGCATATACAAAAAGGTTGTTTGGGTTGCTAACACGTGATAGAGAAACATAGAGTTGGCCGTGTGAGAAACAATCAAAAGTAAGGTCTACACCCGCAACGGATAACGTCTGGCCTTGGGCTTTATTAATAGTCATAGCGTAACAGAGGCTTACAGGAAACTGCACACGTTTGAAAGTAAATGGAAAATTATTGGGGATAATAGGTATCCTGGGAATGAAAACAACATCACCGGAGCCGTAACCTGTTAAGATTTCGAGATTTGTCACTCTCAACCGAGTTCCGTTGCATAGTTTTGGTGGGCTTATATTTCTGAGTAGAATGATTGGTACTCCGACTTTTAAATAAATTTTGTGTGCTGGAAGACCTGGTGTATTTAGAGAGTCTAAAAATTCTACTGGATAGTGAGTGGCATCTCCTTCTTCCAAAACCGTGTTAATTGATAAATATTCCCTACTTTCTCCAGAAACATGTACTAATATTTGAGAATTTATTGCTGCTGCTTGGTCATTGCGAGGTGCAAAAATAGCTCGTTGGCATAGCCAAGCAGCGTCATGGTTCGAGATCTCTGATGGATCTCCGTATACAGAGGAAATGAGTTCCTGTTGTGAGGCAACAGGAGAATACAGGCTTTCGACTAAAGTTACTTTACCTCCTTCTTGAGTCGGGTATGTGCCGTTACCAATTTGAAGTAGTACATTTGAGAAAAGCTGCGTGTTTGCGACACCTCCCAAATATGCTCGTATATTAAAGCTCAAATTAGTTATTATGACACTACGCCATAAAATAGAGCTCTTTAAACAGGCACCTATTTCATCGGCCCTCGTTCCTCTGGGTATTATAGGGAGTGTCTGCCTGAAGTCTCCACAGAATAGCACCGTTAAGCCTCCCATCGGTCGGTCATTTTGTCTCATGTCTCGCAACGTTCTATCTACAGCTTCCACAGCTTTACGATTTGCCATCGTACACTCGTCCCAAACGATAAGGGCGCAATCGCGTAAAACCTTTGCTTTATCACTATTGCGAGACACGTTGCAAACAGGGTTTTCTGTGCGGTCCAAGTCGATTGGTATTTTAAATGTTGTATGTGCTGTTTTTCCTCCTGGTAATAAAGTGGCAGCTATTCCTGAGGAGGCGACGGCAAGGGCAATTTTGTTTTGGCTTCTTATTTGAGCCAAGATAACTTTAGTGAGGAAAGTTTTACCTGTTCCACCAGGTGCATCTAAAAACAGCATTTCTCCTAATGAATGTTCTACACTACAGCATACTCTATCAAAGATTTGACGTTGTTCTGACGTCAAATTTGAACAGCCATTTCGCAATATTTCTGCTAACTCTTCGGGGTTGTAATTTATTTCAGATGTATACTCTCTATTAATTCGTTCCCCACCAACTGTCGGAGTAGGCAAGCCGTATTGACTGAGGGGGTTCCCTCCTATACTTGTAACTATATCTTGTATAGCCATCAAAGACCTATTAAGGCAGCTTTCACGTACTTGGTCAGAAGTTTCACTATTTATATTTTGCTGTCTCAAAAAATCTTCGGCAAACGCGTCTTTTCTATTTTTGCCACAACTGCCCAGCGTCCGATAGGCCACAAAATGTCAACAAAATGGCAAATAAATGGCGCAAACGATGTGGACTATCACTGACGCATGCTTCGGCTAAAGCATCATCCCAATGCTGATCGCCATCTAATAAATGCCGTGCGCGGCAAGCAGCTTGAATTGTGGGATATTCTATATCGTCCACTTTGCGGAGCTCAGCAAAAGAAGTAGGTTCTCGCACTGTGTGAAGGAGAAGGCGTAAATAATAACACTCTGCATTATTTGGGTGCACCGTGTATACTCTTCCAATCACGTGTTCTTTAAAAATGCCGCTCTCGCCTTCTACAGCAGTTCCACGTCTCCTGCGATTAAAAACACCTTGCTGCTTGTTATAAGTATAATAATGTGACACTTCATTGTACAACATAGACTTAACGAAATTGTCTCTTTCGCAAAGGCGAAAGAATGCTAGCAAGGTGGTTTGTCTTGGGTTGTTCATTCTTTCTGCCACATTTTCTGGCTGAAAGTAAACTCGCTGCCCGCCTTCCAGGTGCACGTCAAGATGGATGACTGGCGGATACCTTTCATGAATAGGGAAACTCAAAATGCGCCAAACTGCCTCCGCAGAGCTTAGGGGCGATCCATTAATTACGTCACACCAATTTCATGATTTTTTGACCCCTCCCTCCCCCCTTGTCACACTTCGTCACAATTAACTACACCCTCCCCCCTTAGTGTGACGTCACATTTAGGTTTTTAGTTCAGGAGAAACTGAAATTACAACATCACTCTGAAACTAACTTTTAATGCTTAAACGCTTACGGGGCGTTGTAAATTGAGACTTATTGCCTTTGAAATACATTCGCTATTTCGAAAACAATTATTCATTAAACTCTGCCAAAAAAATAGTATCAAATTTATAGGCAACGAATACATCCAAACAAATCCGAGTATGTTGAAGATTAGTTTAGTATAATAATATAATAATTATACAAAGTTAGTTAAAAACTGAAATATTTTTTTTAAACTTAAGTAGATTGAAACATTGTAGTGAGGGTTGTGAGGTCACAAACATGGAACTACTCCCTCTTCCCTGTCACGATATGTCACATTTTGTGGACCCCCTCCCCCCCCTTGAGGTGTGATGTAATTAATGGATCGTCCCTTATGTATCGGCCAGATTGATACCTTGTCACTTCATCAAATTGGTTGTTATTTCTCAGTACTATCATGACTTGATCACTACCTTTATTAACATATTTACATATATATTTTATAGATTCGACGCTATTACAAATTTCAACATTAATGTGTGCTTGCAAAGCTTTTGACAAAACTGGAGAATACGGTACCACCCAACTATTATCTAGAATTATTTCTTGTCCACGGAATCTGATAGTAGCTGTGAAACCACCTTGTGACGGTGATCTTCGCCGGTATTGCGGATACCCATTTTTCCCAGCCATAGTTAGTTCTTTAAGTGCTCTGGGGTATTTTTTTGAGCATTGACCTTCTTTCATGCACGGTGATTCCCTGTTTAAGACGCCACATGGCCCGTGAACCATATGTGTTTTTATTATATCATGCAAATCGGATCTGCATCATAGTCCGGAAATTCTGCACTTATGACACTGTCTATAGCATCGGGACGAATTTTTTCTTCCAGCCACAGAAGAATGTGCGCGTGAGGTAAACCACGCTTTTGCCACTCGACGCTATACATAAAACAAAGAGTTGAACCGAAAACTTTCTCCTTTGTAAGTAGATTAATCAAGATTTTGAGTTTTAAATGAAAAATCCTAGCAATAATGTCATGTCTGTCGTATGATGTCTGTCCTGTGAGAAGTGCCTGGCAAATCTCCGTCCACTTTGGATTTGTTGTAAATGTTATAAAAAGGTCCGGCCGGCCGTATTTACGGACGTAACAAAAAACATCTTGCGTTCGTTCGTGCATATACCGCGGACCGCCTGTGAAACTGGATGGCAAAATAACCAATCGACCCAAGTCTTCGACGTTATTATCTGATTGCATGGCGTCCCGCAAGTGCACGTATTCTTCAGCGCGTAACCGTCGCTGGTTAGTGCGAATATACACTAAATTTTCAGTTTCTATTTTTGCGTACATGTCCACAATTAATTGGCTGAGCAAACCAAGAAAACGTTGCAAATATGCGAAACTGTTTTGCCTTATTTGTAAAAAGTAAGAATAGTACTGTTGAGCAGATATATTTTTTTGATAATTAGTGACTCTCGTTGTAGGATTCACTTGGTACAGCCCAAAATTGTACCCATCTTCACCGTGACAATAAATTAGTGGATATTGCAGGGCGTCGTAAGCTAAGTCGTGTGTACGCAACACGATATCACGCCTCTCACACTCCTGGTCGACTAAAACAACTGCAACTTCATCTGCGACGGGTGCATTGTGTCTTCCACGGTGTTCACCCACAGGACATCTATCGGCACTTATAAAAATTTTGAAATCATTGCTGCCTTGTGGAATTGACTCCAATGCAGCTTTGAATTCTCGAACGTACTGGTTAACGTGATGCAGCAATTCTTGAAGTTGAGCCAAAAGCTGAGCATTGAGCTGGGGAAAATTGTGATTTCTAACATTAAGCTGTTGCGTGTAATCGGATACAAAATAAATTTGGAGAAATTTGGGCTCATTTTCTGGCAGCAAAGATCCAATAAGGTGATAAACTTGACCTTGTACTTTGAAGGTTGGCATGAACGGTCCTTCCGTTATTTGTTTTGCCCCAAAGGAAGTCATTTGGAAAGCACTGTTATATAAACGAATATTATCCAAAAAATGTTTCGACTGGGGATGATCGCCATTAAGGAGACTTTTAAGTAAGTGTGGTGGATCTTGGAAATTTGGAAGAACAATTTTTCCATTTGAGCAGCACATTCCGTCTGTCTCTTTCCTCCATTTCAAAGCATGACAAAAATTACAAATTTCTCTCATGTCACCCACGGAAGTAAAGCCAGCATAATTAGTTCTAGACGAATAAGTGAACCCTGATTTTTCCCTATTGTCGCAATTTCCATATTCCATGGACTCATCAGCTTCGCTATTTGTTTCTCTATTCATATGGTATCGAGCTCGTTCCATTTCTAGGCGAGATTGACGTTGTTCTGCTGTTTCTGCTCGTCTTAGTTCATTTATTCTTTCCCTTTCAGATGCAAGATAACTTTCATTGTTTCTTTGTACACTTACATAGTTATGTCTAGCTATTTGTAATCGTTCTTCTCTTTGGGAGAGAGATTCAGACTTGCGCGAGAGAGTCGCGGTCCGAGTTCTTTGCGAACTTAAGCGCGACTCCCTTTCTGTGAATGTCTCTGACTCGCATGAGAGAGAGTGGCGCTCCCGATCAGCAGACAGCCGGACTTCGCGTTCCTGGATGCTCTCTTGAGAACGCAAAGTCGCGGCCCGAGTTCGTTGCGAACTTAAGCGTGACTCCCTTTCTGTGAATGTCTCTGACTCGCGTGAGAGAGAGTGGCGCTCCCGATCAGCAGACAGCCGGACTTCGCGTTCCTGGATACTCTCTTGAGAACGCAAAGTCGCGGTCCGAGTTCTTTGCGAACTTAAGCGTGACTCCCTTTCGGTGAAATTCTCGGACTGTAGTGAGACGGCATTTCTCTCTCGAACAGCTGACAGCCGTACTTCGCGTTTCTCGATGCTCTCTTGAGACCGCAAAGTCGTGGTCCGTGTTCTTTGTGAACTTAAACGTGACTCCCTTTCGCTGAACGTTTCAGATTCACGTGAAAGAGCGATGTGCTCTCGGTTAGCAGATAACCGTGCTTCACGATCTTCTTCCGATTCCTGAGACCTACTAAGTCTCATCCTTTTCGCATTTCAGCTACGCAGCGAAAGGTTAGTTTTTTTTCTTTGAGGCATTTTTAAGGAAAATTAAAGCAATAAACAAAACCAACAACACTTATGACTGAATAGTCTACAAACTTAAAAGAACGGTGCGTCGATAAGTCTAGTACGACAACGTATCGTCTGTTGGTGGTTGTGATTCAACGAATTGACAACACTAACTTACTGTAAAACGATTGGCACTATTGGATACCAACTACGAACTACGAAGTAAATAAAATTCAATATTTACTTCGTACTTCAAACCAATGACCAAACGAAACCAAAATAATTTTCCAAGCAACCAAATACCAACTACGAAGTAAATATAATTCAATATTTACTTCGTACTTCAAACCAATGACCAAACGAAACCAAAATATTTTTTCAAGCAACCAAAGAACTTTAACGACACACTCAAGAACTTTTAAGACACCTAACGAAACCAATTTGTCTAGTAAACACGGTCGAGGTGATTCTCGTGCGGAAAATCTTAACACCGCGATTCAGAAAATGACGTCATTTGCACAACGCCATCTATCGGACTTTGGATTCCAACTATCAACATTAGTTCTATATTTAGACTTAAGATGTCGTTGCAAGTACTATACTGAATTGCGTAACGTAATATTTTTCTTCTTGAACTCACAAAATTAATCATATCTTTTGATAGAGTGAACCGATTTCGATGAAACAAAAACTAAGTTCTACCTTAAGCTACGTATAATTTTTGTATATAAACATTTTCAGCATTGAATTCGTAAATTTTACGTGATGTGCGCACAAACAAACATATAAACAGACAAACACAAAAATTGAAAAAATGATGGAAATGGGTTCTGTTACTTATCTGTTCACACGCTGGCTTTTTTTTTTCAATTTCTTCAATGTACAAAAATGCCTTTTCTACAGATTTATTATATGTATAGATAGATTTTATGTACAGAATTGACCTCTCTACAGATTTATTATAAATATAGATGTCAGAAAATATCCTAAAATTTTCAAAAAAGTTTGTGGTAAAGCTAAATCTAGATGTTTAAAATATAAAATTAAGAGTTCTTCTAACAAGAGTAAGACTGCCTGGAAAATAATAATCAGTGAAACTGGAAAACTAAAATACCTACATGATCACAATTTAGTATTAGATAATGAACTGATACAGTCAAGATCACAAATTGCTAAAATCATTTTATAAATACCCCCACTCAGACAAAGAAATTAAATTCATGTCCCCAAAACAACAGCACAGTTTTCTTTTAAGCACGTTGACAGTAATGACCTTAAAAAAACCGAAGACATAACAGGAATGTCAGTTTTCGTCATAAACAGAATAATAAATATAATCGCTCCCCATTTAACTATAATTTTTAATAAATGTATAGATATAGGAGAATTTCCAGACTGTATGAAGTTAAGTAGGCTCTTCCCACTACATAAATCAGGAGATAGTCAGGATAATAAATAAAGAATAAATAAAGGAAAGAAAAATTTCGACACAGGCGGGAATCGAACCCGCGACCTCGGGTATACGCCCCGACGACGCTCTGCCAACTGAGCCACCGTGTCAATTGGCTGCCAGTGCGAAATTCTTCTATCCTTTATTTCGTTTACACGTTTAAGTAGTGTTTGCGTTTCCTACCTCCGTTTTTTTTTTTTTTAACTAATTCGGAAGGCCATTTGTCCATCTTTTCAGATAGAATGCAAATGTTGAAAACGCCTAACTATCACCTAATTTAAATCTATTTGTTCATGAAAACCTCATGTAGGGACTATTACTAATAAATAAAGAATAAATAAAGGAAAGAAAAATTCGACACAGGCGGGAATCGAACCCGCGACCTCGGGTATACGCCCCGACGACGCTCTGCCAACTGAGCCACCGTGTCAATTGGCTGCCAGTGCGAAATTCTTCTATCCTTTATTTCGTTTACACGTTTAAGTAGTGTTTGCGTTTCCTACCTCCGATTTTTTTTTTTTTTTAACTAATTCAGAAGGCCA